>CAEFZP010000523.1:7500-22500 GCA_903064625.1 Mallotus villosus | reverse complement strand
AACCCTGACTCTTTACTCCATCAAACTGACTGTAGGTCCTCGTTCAGGAGGCTTCTGGCTGCAGAGATGAGTCTTCATGTTGATCCAGTCTGCTGATCATGTACATGAGGTGTCATGTGATCCCTCTGTATCCAGGGGGCGCCCAGGACGCTGCTGCTCACTATTAGGGTCTCTAACCCTGAGGGTCTCTAACCCTGAGGGTCTCTAACCCTAAGGGTCCCTAACCCTGAGGGTCCCTAACCCTGAGGGTCCCTAACCCTGAGGGTCTCTAACCCTGAGGGTCTCTAACCCTGAGGGTCTCTAACCCTGAGGGTCTCTAACCCTGAGGGTCTCTAACCCTAAGGGCCCCTAACCCTAAGGGTCCCTAACCCTGTTAGGTCAAGGTCGTTGGGGATCCACCCACCCTCTTGGCTTCCTGGAACAATGTCATCAGATTTGTCTGAGCCAATTCCCCCTTCAGAATGGAAATCCACTTCTGGCTCACAGAGAGTGTGACGTGTGTGAGTGGGTCTTAGTTCAGGTACTACAATACCTCAGGTCAGCACTCTCAACATTTGGGACCTCTCTACCCATTATCTCAACTTAACGTTTAAACTTGGTTACTTGTTTGTGTTCAACGTTACCTGTTTGTTCCATTGTCTTCCATGGAATATTTTGTAGCAAGATAGCTAAACGAAGCTGCTCGATATTGCATGTTCTCACAACGAATCCTGTTACAGTCTCTCGGAAGCATAATTTCTGCTGAAAAAAATATTTAAAATACAGTATTGGAGGAAAAGCAGAATATCCTTGCTCAAACTAAATAAAGAATATAAAACCAAGTTCTATTGATCATACGAGTCTGGCAGAGATGAGATGATAACCCTAACCCTGGACTGTGAAGCAGAAAGCTTTCTCTCTGAGCCCACAGAGGATCTGCTTCATCCTGTCTGGATCTTCCCTCTAGCCCGCTCCCTAACCAGACTGCAGGTGCTCACTTGGAACCGTTTCCTGAAAGCACATTTTTTCTACATCAAAGTCAACCATTCCTCACTTTAAGCAACAAGAAAAAGTATTGAAGCACAACCCATGCTTTCTCCATTAGACTCCAGAGTGATTTCCATTCTGAAGGGAGACTCCAGCAGAACCAGACCTGCACAACCAGACCTGCACAACCAGACCTGCAGGCCTCTGTCTGGAGCAGCAGCCTCCACCTGGCTGTTAGCCCTTTAGCTCTACACCTGGTGGCTACCGTTGTTAGTCTTGATGCTAACATAATCTATGGTTAGTGGCATAACTTCTGTAGCCAAGGAAAGCTAGTCCTAGCCAGCTTTCTCACATGCAGTGATAAGTAAACTTTATTATGAGGTCAACTTTATTGTGTATCAACTCAGAACTGCAAAAGTAAAGTTTTTGAGCCATCAAAGCTAGCTAACACTGTTAGCTCAATGCTACATTGGTGCTACATGCTACTACCGTATGCGTAGCCTTCTGTGTTGCATCATGGTTACACATAGTAACACAAGATGTCTGGTATATATCCATGAGCAAACCCTCAGTGCTACAACTATATTATCTAACATCCTTACTTTTATGGATGACTTTATTTCAACACTGTTCAAAATAGACTGGAAGAATCAAGGAAAATACAGCTTTTTCTCACGTCTGTCTTTAGGAATATCTATATCTCACTATAAAGGGTTCACACATAGTCCCACCTGTCTGAAGGCAGTTGGCGTAACATCCATGCTGTGGCCTCCTGGTACACACAACTAAGGGTTAGGGTTAGGGTTAATATCGAAGCAAATCGTCACATCCATGCTGTGGCCTCCTGCTACACACAACTAAGGGATTCTTTTATTTGGGTTTTGTTCATGGATCCGCCTATAATACTTAATAATAATCACACTAAGCTACGGCTGCTGTTATACGGCTCCTGTTATACGGCTCCTGTTATACGGTCGCACATTCAATAATAGGTGATACTGTGTATGACTTCATGAACTTGATAATAAAACAAGACCTTTGTTGCTTTACCTCATAAACGATTAAACTGCTTATTAGGCCTAAGGGTTATTATTAGGCTATATTCACCTGCTTATTAGGCTTATTAAGGCTTATTAGGCTATATTCACTAACTTGTGTATGAAAACATCTATCCTGACCTGATACATATTAGCATGGTCATTTATTTAGATTTCTGAAAAAATGTGTTCTTAAGACTTTGTCATGGTGAGAAATGAGTGCACTTTGTTCACCCTTAGTTAGAGCCTGTATCCTGCACATCAGATTAAGCTCTTAGCCTCATGTCTCTCTGGTAGGGTGATCAGCCTCATGTCTCACTGGTAGGGTGATCTTAATCACTAAGCTCTTAGCCTCTCATGTCTCTCTGGTAGGGTGATCTTAATCACTAAGCTCTTAGCCTCATGTCTCTCTGGTAGGGTGATCTTAATCACTCCTCCAGCGCTCTGGAAGGGAGGAAGAGTGTTGGATACAGCAGGAGAACGGGTACAGATGACAGTGCAAACTATCGACAGTTTTATTTCCATCATGGCATAATGTCTTATTTTAAATGGCTGTTTTAGACTGAACACAAACGTTGTGTCTGCACAAAGTGTCATGTCTGGAAGTTAGAAGTTACACACTGTAAACATTGTCCATAGACCCATCATATACCAAGATCAGGCCTAGTTGACATCTAGGTACACATGCTTACATGTCCCATAGCAGGGCAGCAGTGTAGCCTCACGGGGCAGCAGTGTAGCCTCACAGGGCAGCAGTGTAGCCCCACGGGGCAGCAGTGTAGCCTCACAGGGCAGCAGTGTAGCCTCACAGGGCAGCAGTGTAGGCTCACGGGGCAGCAGTGTAGCCTCACGGGGCAGCAGTGTAGCCTCACGGGGCAGCAGTGTAGCCTCACGGGGCAGCAGTGTAGCCTCACGGGGCAGCAGTGTAGCCTCACGGGGCAGCAGTGTAGCCTCACGGGGCAGCAGTGTAGCCTCACGGGGCAGCAGTGTAGCCTCACGGGGCAGCAGTGTAGCCTCACGGGGCAGCAGTGTAGCCTCACGGGGCAGCAGTGTAGCCTCACGGGGCAGCAGTGTAGCCTCACGGGGCAGCAGTGTAGCCTCACGGGGCAGCAGTGTAGCCCCACGGGGCAGCAGTGTAGCCCCACGGGGCAGCAGTGTAGCCTCACAGGGCAGCAGTGTAGCCTCTTAGCGAGCAGGCACGCTAGTAGGAAGTGTGAGTTGGTTTAGTGGCTCAAATGCAGAAGCAAATGCATATAAGTCGCTGTGTGTTTAAATGGCCTAGTCCCCTCCAGCAGAGAACCAAAAAAAACACTTTAAACAACATTATTACCACTTGATAATGCATACACACTTGACACTACATTTGGACACTGTGCATTGTGTTTCCATCACCTAACTTGTTTCATGAGGGCTTCCATATATCCTTTACCTCTTAAGCTTGGCTTTCTGGGGGGAAAATAACCATTTACAACCGAGATTTTAGGATTAGGGTTGTACACAAGACTAGCTCAGCTCATGTCACTCTGCGTCTTCACTATTGAAATTATAATTGTTTTCACCCGTTGTCAGTTTGTGATTTGGATGTAAACAGTCATGCAGTATTGTTGACCTACTAGCAGGCTTAGAACACAACTCGATTTGACAGATTTTACATCTATGCAGAAACTTTCTTTTTATAAGGTTCAATAAGCTTTTAAATAATAATGTAGCTTCGGTTGGGTTTGTCTTTCCAAGTTTGTCTGTCTTCTAATTTATTGTTCAATCAGTTTAACCAGTGTGTCTAATGCATCTAAATCTATGATTAATTTTGTATTTATTTATTGAGTAGGCTAATGGCCTCTACTATTCTATTCTCACGTCAACTGTCGTTTGTCGGCTGCTTATCAAGCTAAATAAAGCTCTTCTTGAGTACATAACCGTTTGAATTATTTTACAGTCCCGTTTATATATCTGCTCGATTACCATATCCTCTTGTTTCTCAGGGTTGTTGTGTTTCGACTGAAAGCCGAACTCGCGCCCTCGGTAATTAGGCTATTACCTACACCTGCCGTAACAATTAGCATCCCCGCTGATTATTGTGCACCGTAGATCATAATGTGCAGGAATGGATTTCTGTAAACGGACAAGAATTCTCCGGAGGTCTACATATACAAACTTGCTGAAACCACTCAAGACTGCTGAAACGACCGGACCGGCAGTATTGACAGTTAACAACAACAAAAAAAGTACAAATACGACTGAAGTTCGTGAGTTCGCCGCCGCGCGTTCGTTGAAAACACAGCAGTAGGCTACTCTGAAACTAGCTAGGCTACTGCAACTGCATAGAGAGCCGGATTTGTCGCAGACTTCGTCACTGAACATTTAATGTCAGTAGACTAACCTAGTTAAGATGTATATTACATTTACAATTATTCCTAAATAATACAGTAATATAAATAATAATATTCAATGAATTATGAGTTGGTAACAAAATATTAAATGTGGAACTCCGTGTGCGCAGCATGTATCCGGAGGACCAGTTTTTCATTGCACCAGGCAGATGGATTTTCTTAGACTAGACTAGAGCATGGAAGACGACAGATAAACTAACCTTGCGAGATTTTGAGATTTTTATTCTTCCATTTGAAACAAGATTCTAGCGTGAATAAACAAGCTGATTTGGTAAACAAGCAGTCGAATATCATTTCCCAGTTCTTGTTTGTAAGTTTTTGCGTCTTGTTTAGTTGCAGAACTAGCTATCGTATCTATTTAACTATCTAGCTGTTACAAATCCATATGTCCACGTATTAATCCCGTAGAAAGATTTGTCTTCGACTGCAGCTAGTTACCGTCAGTGTTACCGTCAGTGTCCGGCAGAAGGAAGTGAACCCCTGTCATGGATGAGGAGCCGGAGAGAGCTAAACGCTGGGAGGGAGGATATGAGCGGACATGGTGAGTCTCAGTTTACCGGGACGCATGTCTCTTCCACCGTGCAGAACCATCAGCCTGTTGGTGTGTTGGCCTACTGACATCATCATCAGCAGGGTGCGAATTACGAGGGGGGGGGATACACGCCCTGGAGAAGAAGTTGACCCCCCCGATTGTCATTGTATCATTTGCACTCTGATCATCAGCCTGTTGTGTTGGCCTACTGACATCATCAGCCTGATGTGTTGGCCTACTGACATCATCAGCCTGATGTGTTGGCCTACTGACATCATTAGCCTGATGTGTTGGCCTACTGACATCATCAGCCTGATGTGTTGGCCTACTGACATCATCAGCCTGATGTGTTGGCCTACTGACATCATTAGCCTGATGTGTTGGCCTACTGACATCATTAGCCTGATGTGTTGGCCTACTGACATCATTAGCCTGATGTGTTGGCCTACTGACATCATTAGCCTGATGTGTTGGCCTACTGACATCATTAGCCTGATGTGTTGGCCTACTGACATCATTAGCCTGATGTGTTGGCCTACTGACATCATTAGCCTGATGTGTTGGCCTACTGACATCATCAGCCTGATGTGTTGGCCTACTGACATCATCAACCTGTTGTGTTGGCCTACTGACATCATCAGCCTGTTGTGTTGGCCTACTGACATCATTAGCCTGTTGTGTTGGCCTACTGACATCATCAGCCTGATGTGTTGGCCTACTGACATCATCAGCCTGTTGTGTTGGCCTACTGACATCATTAGCCTGTTGTGTTGGCCTACTGACATCATCAGCCTGTTGTGTTGGCCTACTGACATCATCAGCCTGTTGTGTTGGCCTACTGACATCATTAGCCTGTTGTTGTGTGTTCTGTCTCGCTCACAGGGAAGTGCTCAAGGAGGACGAGTCGGGGTCTCTCAAAGCCACCGTGGAAGACATCCTCTTCCAGGCCAAAAGGAAAAGGTCTGTTAGAGGAGAGGTTCCTCTCTTATTGGTTGATGTTGTTGTTGTCTGACAGCTGAGATGTGGTAACTGAGACTTGGGAATACCTCCTGATTCTGACTAGAAGAAGTTAGAACTGTCTACTTCTGATCCTTGATCTTCTGCTGTACTATAGACATGCACTATTTTTATGTCACTTTGGTAACGGCGTCAGCTAATTAAATATAGCCTAATGTAAACATGTTAATGTAGTTTTATTTACCTTCAAGTTAATCTCCTGGCATTGTATCCACACAGGGTGTTTGAGAGTCATGGACAGGTGCGCCTTGGGATGGTGAGTTTGACAGGTTGGCTTTGTGTTTGTTCTCATGATTTCATCCTGTCTCTCACTTTCCTGTCTCCCTGGCCATGGTTATGAGATGCTGTATGCTGTAGATTGTGAGGTCATGGTTATGAGATGCTGTATGCTGTAGATTGTGAGGTCATGGTTATGAGATGCTGTATGCTGTCTCCCTGGCCATGGTTATGAGATGCTGTATGCTGTAGATTGTGAGGTCATGGTTATGAGATGTTGTATGCTGTAGATGGTTATGAGATGCTGTATGCTGTAGATGGTTATGAGATGCTGTATGCTGTAGATGGTTATGAGATGCTGCATGGTTATGAGAGGGTGTATGCTGTCTCCCTGGCCATGGTTATGAGATGCTGTATGCTGTAGAGTGTGAGGTCATGGTTATGAGATGCTGTATGCTGTAGCCATGGTTATGAGATGCTGTATGCTGTAGAGTGTGAGGTCATGGTTATGAGATGCTGTATGCTGTAGATGGTTATGAGATGGTGTATGCTGTAGATGGTTATGAGATGCTGTATGCTGTAGATGGTTATGAGATGCTGTATGCTGTAGCCATGGTTATGAGATGCTGTATGCTGTAGAGTGTGAGGTCATGGTTATGAGATGCTGTATGCTGTAGATGGTTATGAGATGGTGTATGCTGTAGATGGTTATGAGATGCTGTATGCTGTAGATGGTTATGAGATGGTGTATGCTGTAGATGGTTATGAGATGCTGTATGCTGTAGATGGTTATGAGATGGTGTATGCTGTAGAGTGTGAGGTCATGGTTATGAGATGCTGTATGGGTTAGGGTTAGGTCTGCTGTATGCTGTAGCCATGGTTATGAGATGCTGTATGGGTTAGGGTTAGGGTCTGCTGTAGATTGTGAGGTCATGGTTATGAGATGCTGTATGGGTTAGGGTTAGGTCTGCTGTAGAGTGTGAGGTCATGGTTATGAGATGCTGTATGGGTTAGGGTTAGGGTCTGCTGTAGATTGTGAGGTCATGGTTATGAGATGCTGTATGGGTTAGGGTTAGGGTTAGGGTTAGGGTTAGGGTTAGGGTTAGGGTTAGGGTTAGGGTTAGGGTTAGGGTCTGCTGTAGATTGTGAGGGTTAGGGTTTGTTGACCTCTTTAGACTTGTTTCCAACATCAAGACATGTGATTGTGCTTCCCAGATGAGGCACCTGTATGTGGTAATCGACACCTCAAGAACCATGGAGGACCAGGACCTGAAACCCAACAGGCTCACCTCCACTCTCAAGGTATATAGCTCACCTCCACTCTCAAGGTATATAGCTCACCTCCACTCTCAAGATATATAGCTCACCTCCACTCTCAAGGTATATAGCTCACCTCCACTCTCAAGGTATATAGCTCACCTCCACTCTCAAGGTATATAGCTCACCTCCACTCTCAAGGTATATAGCTCACCTCCACTCTCAAGATATATAGCTCACCTCCACTCTCAAGGTATATAGCTCACCTCCACTCTCAAGGTATATAGCTCACCTCCACTCTCAAGGTATATAGCTCACCTCCACTCTCAAGATATATAGCTCACCTCCACTCTCAAGGTATATAGCTCACCTCCACTCTCAAGGTATATAGCTCACCTCCACTCTCAAGGTATATAGCTCACCTCCACTCTCAAGGTATATAGCTCACCTCCACCCTCAAGGTATATAGCTCACCTCCACCCTCAAGGTATATAGCTCACCTCCACCCTCAAGGTATATAGCTCACCTCCACCCTCAAGGTATATAGCTCACCTCCACCCTCAAGGTATATAGCTCACCTCCACTCTCAAGGTATATAGCTCACCTCCACCCTCAAGGTATATAGCTCACCTCCACTCTCAAGGTATATAGCTCACCTCCACTCTCAAGGTATATAGCTCACCTCCACCCTCAAGGTATATAGCTCACCTCCACCCTCAAGGTATATAGCTCACCTCCACCCTCAAGGTATATAGCTCACCTCCACCCTCAAGGTATATAGCTCACCTCCACCCTCAAGGTATATAGCTCACCTCCACCCTCAAGGTATATAGCTCACCTCCACCCTCAAGGTATATAGCTCACCTCCACTCTCAAGGTATATAGCTCACCTCCACCCTCAAGGTATATAGCTCACCTCCACTCTCAAGGTATATAGCTCACCTCCACTCTCAAGGTATATAGCTCACCTCCACTCTCAAGGTATATAGCTCACCTCCACCCTCAAGGTATATAGCTCACCTCCACTCTCAAGGTATATAGCTCACCTCCACTCTCAAGGTATATAGCTCACCTCCACTCTCAAGGTATATAGCTCACCTCCACCCTCAAGGTATATAGCTCACCTCCACTCTCAAGGTATATAGCTCACCTCCACTCTCAAGGTATATAGCTCACCTCCACTCTCAAGGTATATAGCTCACCTCCACTCTCAAGGTATATAGCTCACCTCCACTCTCAAGGTATATAGCTCACCTCCACTCTCAAGGTATATAGCTCACCTCCACTCTCAAGGTATATAGCTCACCTCCACTCTCAAGGTATATAGCTCACCTCCACCCTCAAGGTATATAGCTCACCTCCACTCTCAAGGTATATAGCTCACCTCCACCCTCAAGGTATATAGCTCACCTCCACTCTCAAGGTATATAGCTCACCTCCACTCTCAAGGTATATAGCTCACCTCCACTCTCAAGGTATATAGCTCACCTCCACTCTCAAGGTATATAGCTCACCTCCACTCTCAAGGTATATAGCTCACCTCCACTCTCAAGGTATATAGCTCACCTCCACCCTCAAGGTATATAGCTCACCTCCACTCTCAAGGTATATAGCTCACCTCCACTCTCAAGGTATATAGCTCACCTCCACTCAGGTATAGCTCACCTCCACCCTCAAGGTATATAGCTCACCTCCACTCTCAAGGTATATAGCTCACCTCCACTCTCAAGGTATATAGCTCACCTCCACTCTCAAGGTATATAGCTCACCTCCACTCTCAAGGTATATAGCTCACCTCCACTCTCAAGGTATATAGCTCACCTCCACTCTCAAGGTATATAGCTCACCTCCACTCTCAAGGTATATAGCTCACCTCCACTCTCAAGGTATATAGCTCACCTCCACCCTCAAGGTATATAGCTCACCTCCACTCTCAAGGTATATAGCTCACCTCCACTCTCAAGGTATATAGCTCACCTCCACCCTCAAGGTATATAGCTCACCTCCACTCTCAAGGTATATAGCTCACCTCCACTCTCAAGGTATATAGCTCACCTCCACCCTCAAGGTATATAGCTCACCTCCACTCTCAAGGTATATAGCTCACCTCCACTCTCAAGGTATATAGCTCACCTCCACTCTCAAGGTATATAGCTCACCTCCACTCTCAAGGTATATAGCTCACCTCCACTCTCAAGGTATATAGCTCACCTCCACCCTCAAGGTATATAGCTCACCTCCACCCTCAAGGTAAGGATACATGAAGACCATAATATTGATCCCAGTGTAAGGCTATGATAATAATGGAGACCATTTGTATAGTTGATGTATTGATTGACTCTTCTACTTTGCAGCTGGTAGAGTTTTTTGTGGAGGAGTACTTTGACCAGAACCCTATCAGCCAGGCAAGTGTCTGCTGTGCCCACCCCTTCAGTCAAACCTTTGAATGTGACCCATTGAGACAACTTTCCTTTTCATGACTTGTGGTTGTATTTAGGTTGGCATCATCACCACCAAAAACAAAAGGGCAGAAAAGCTGACCGATCTGGCAGGTGAGCATAATCTAACCCTTCCACTAGTCTCCTCAGTCACATGCAGCTGTGAGCATCAGGACCTTCCACTAGTCTCCTCAGTCACATGCAGCTGTGAGCATCAGGACCTTCCACTAGTCTCCTCAGTCACATGCAACTGTAAGCATCAGGACCTTCCACTAGTCTCCTCAGTCACATGCAACTGTAAGCATCAGGACCTTCCACTAGTCTCCTCAGTCACATGCAGCTGTGAGCATCAGGACCTTCCACTAGTCTCCTCAGTCACATGCAGCTGTAAGCATCAGGACCTTCCACTAGTCTCCTCAGTCACATGCAGCTGTGAGCATCAGGACCTTCCACTAGTCTCCTCAGTCTCCTCAGAGGAGAGGAGAATAACAGCAATGCTCAGGACAAGACCAGACCAGGTTTGTTCAATGTGTTGCTCTGTCCCCTAGGCAACCCAAAGAAGCATGTTGCAGCCCTGAAGAAAGCGCTGGACTCGACCTGCGTTGGAGAACCGTCTCTCTACAACTCACTCACTCTGGCGATGCAGACCCTCAAGTAAAAGGCTGTCCGTACATTGATGCTGTGCAACGTACATGTTGATTTGTTTTAAGCCCGTTTTGTCTCTCTGCAGACACCTGCCTGGTCACACCAGCAGAGAGGTTCTGATCATCTTCAGCAGTCTCACCACCTGTGACCCAGCAAACATCTACGAGCTGATCAAGGTAAAAGACTCCTCTTCCCATGATGCAGCAGTGTTCTACGAGGGTTTGTCTTCATCAGTCTCCCTCGTGCTTCCTTCCTCATGTCTTCATGTCGTCTGTTTGGGGCGTGTGTGTGTGTGTGTGTGTGTGCGTGTGATTGTGATTGTTTGCGTGTGATTGTGTGCGTGTGATTGTGTGCGTGTGATTGTGTGTGTGTGATTGTGTGCGTGTGATTGTGTGCGTGTGATTGTGTGCGTGTGATTGTGTGCGTGTGATTGTGTGCGTGTGATTGTGTGTGTGTGATTGTGTGTGTGATTGTGTGCGTGTGATTGTTTGCGTGTGATTGTGTGTGATTGTGTGCGTGTGATTGTTTGCGTGTGATTGTGTGCGTGTGATTGTGTGCGTGTGATTGTTTGCGTGTGATTGTGTGCGTGTGATTGTGTGCGTGTGATTGTGTGTGTGTGATTGTGTGTGTGTGATTGTGTGGTCAGACCCTGAAGTCCCTGAAGATCCGTGTGTCTGTCATCGGCCTGTCTGCTGAGGTGCGCGTCTGCACGGTTCTAACGCGAGAAACCGGAGGTGAGGAACCACCTCTGCTGCAGAACACTGTGATGAGAAGCTGCTGCGTGTTCCCATGGAGGGTGATGAAGTTAAAGCAGTCTTGGGAAAGGGAGAGGACTAGTACCTGACGCTTCCCATCGACACACATTACAGACTAGTACCTAACGCTTCCCATCGACACACATTACAGACTAGTACCTAACGCTTCCCATCGACACACATTACAGAATAGGACCTAACGCTTCCCATCGACACACATTACAGACTAGTACCTGACGCTTCCCATCGACACACATTACAGAATAGGACCTAACGCTTCCCATCGACACACATTACAGACTAGTACCTAACGCTTCCCATCGACACACATTACAGAATAGGACCTAACGCTTCCCATCGACACACATTACAGACTACTACCTGACGCTTCCCATCGACACACATTACAGAATAGGACCTGACGCTTCCCATCGACACACATTACAGAATAGGACCTAACGCTTCCCATCGACACACATTACAGACTAGTACCTAACGCTTCCCATCGACACACATTACAGACTAGTACCTGACGCTTCCCATCGACACACATTACAGACTAGTACCTGACGCTTCCCATCGACACACATTACAGAATAGGACCTGACGCTTTCCATCGACACACATTACAGACTAGTACCTAACGCTTCCCATCGACACACATTACAGACTAGGACCTAACGCTTCCCATCGACACACATAACAGACTAGGACCTAACGCTTCCCATCGACACACATTACAGACTAGTACCTGACGCTTCCCATCGACACACATTACAGACTAGTACCTAACGCTTCCCATCGACACACATTACAGACTAGGACCTAACGCTTCCCATCGACACACATTACAGACTAGGACCTAACGCTTCCCATCGACACACATTACAGACTAGTACCTAACGCTTCCCATCGACACACATTACAGACTAATACCTGACGCTTTCCATCGACACACATTACAGACTAGGACCTAACGCTTCCCATCGACACACATTACAGACTAGTACCTGACGCTTCCCATCGACACACATTACAGACTAGTACCTAACGCTTCCCATCGACACACATTACAGACTAGGACCTAACGCTTCCCATCGACACACATTACAGACTAGGACCTAACGCTTCCCATCGACACACATTACAGACTAGTACCTAACGCTTCCCATCGACACACATTACAGACTAGTACCTGACGCTTTCCATCGACACACATTACAGACTAGTACCTAACGCTTCCCATCGACACACATTACAGAATAGTGTCTGTTGTGTGACTTTCCTAAAACAAAATGCTATATCAATGAATTTGGTTCCATGTGTTTCCCCGATGACAGGGTCATACCATGTGATCCTGGATGAAAGCCACTTCAAGGAGCTGTTGATGTTCCACGTGAAGCCTCCTCCAGCCAGCTCCTCTGCAGAGTGCTCACTCATCAGGATGGGTCAGTCTGCAACTTCCTCACCTGTCTGTCTGCAGCTACCTCACCTGTCTGTCTGCAGCTAACGTACCTGTCTCTCTGCAGCTACCTCACCTGTCTCTCTGCAGCTACCTCACCTGTCTCTCTGCAGCTACCTCACCTGTCTGTCTGCAGCTACCTCACCTGTCTGTCTGCAGCTACCTCACCTGTCTGTCTGCAGCTACCTCACCTGTCTCTCTGCAGCTACCTCACCTGTCTGTCTGCAGCTACCTCACCTGTCTACAGTTTCTGTTAACTGTAGTCTCTTGGCATGATCGTAACCGCATGTTCCTGAAGAACTAGTGATCATGATGCAACGTTTAAGCATCTTGATGAATAGTTGAAGAGCCATAGAAACAACAAATAGTTGCGTCAACTCCATTTTTCTCTGGCTCTGCATAGGACATTAGCTGGCAATCTTAACTTAACACATTTAGTTAGTTTACCATAACCCATGAATATTATAGAGATCCCAAATCTTCAGCTACCAATACACATATAATTTAGTTCAGTAATTACCCCAAAACTATTTCTCTGGAGCTCCGCAGTGGCTTCGGTGAGTCTTTCCATCCAGCTCGGCTTGGTTTGGGACTGTGACCTATGAACCATGTGACCCCCTAGCTTCCTGTGACCTATGAACCATGTGACCCCCTAGCTTCCTGTGACCTATGAACCATGTGACCCCCTAGCTTCCTGTGACCTATGAACCATGTGACCCCCTAGCTTCCTGTGACCTATGAACCATGTGACCCCCTAGCTTCCTGTGACCTATGAACCATGTGACCCCCTAGCTTCCTGTGACCTATGAACCACGTGACCCCCTAGCTTCCTGTGACCTATGAACCATGTGACCCCCTAGCTTCCTGTGACCAATGAACCATGTGACCCCCTAGCTTCCTGTGACCTATGAACCATGTGACCCCCTAGCTTCCTGTGACCTATGAACCACGTGACCCCCTAGCTTCCTGTGACCTATGAACCATGTGACCCCCTAGCTTCCTGTGACCTATGAACCATGTGACCACCTAGCTTCCTGTGACCTATGAACCATGTGACCCCCTAGCTTCCTGTGACCTATGAACCATGTGACCCCCTAGCTTCCTGTGACCTATGAACCATGTGACCCCCTAGCTTCCTGTGACCTATGAACCACGTGACCCCCTAGCTTCCTGTGACCTATGAACCATGTGACCACCTAGCTTCCTGTGACCTATGAACCATGTCACCACCTAGCTTCCTGACCCTGTGTTGTGACCTATGAACCATGTCACCACCTAGCTTCCTGTGACCTATGAACCATGTGACCACTGTGTTGACGCAACTCTTTCTCGCTATGTCTCTGCCCTAGCTTAGTCCTACATGCAGAATGCTTGTGTGAATATGTTGTATAATTTATTGTTGTTGACCCTCTTGTCCCTGGCAGGGTTCCCCCAGCACACCATGGCCTCGCTGTCTGACCAGGAGCCCAGACCAGCCTTCAGCATGGCGTAGGTACCAGTCTGTTAGGGTTACCATGACCAGCCTTCAGCATGGCGTAGGTACCAGTCTGTTAGGGTTACCATGACCAGCCTTCAGCATGGCGTAGGTACCAGTCTGTTAGGGTTACCATGACCAGCCTTCAGCATGGCGTAGGTACCAGTCTGTTAGGGTTACCATGACCAGCCTTCAGCATGGCGTAGGTACCAGTCTGTTAGGGTTACCATGACCAGCCTTCAGCATGGCGTAGGTACCAGTCAGTTAGGGTTACCATGACCAGCCTTCAGCATGGCGTAGGTACCAGTCTGTTAGGGTTAATATATTTAGTATGTATGCATGTGTGTATATATTTACTGTGTGTATATACTAAGAGAGTGTGTGTGTGTATATATTTACTTTGTGTATATACATATAAGAGTGTGTGTGTGTGTGTGTATGTGTGTGTATATACTAAGAGAGTGTGTGTGTGTATATGTGTGTATATACTAAGAGAGTGTGTGTGTGTGTGTGTATGTGTGTATATACTAAGAGAGTGAGTGTGTGTGTGTGTATATATGTGTGTATATACTAAGAGAGTGTGTGTGTGTATATGTGTGTATATACTAAGAGAGTATGTGTGTATATACTAAGAGAGTGTGTGTGTGTATATGTGTGTATATACTAAGAGAGTGTGTGTGTGTGTGTATATGTGTGTATATACTAAGAGAGTGTGTGTGTGTATATACTAAGAGAGTGTGTGTGTGTGTGTATATGTGTGTATATACTAAGAGAGTGTGTGTGTATATATTAAGAGAGAGTTTGTGTGTGT
>CAEFZP010000523.1:0-5000 GCA_903064625.1 Mallotus villosus | reverse complement strand
GTTGACGTTTCCTGTTTAAAGTGTTGTTAGTGTTAAAGCTCTAGTATCAGGACAATGGACCAAACCTCGACAATAAACTTGAGCTCTTTTTCTAAATGCTGTATGCAAGTCTAAACTGGTTGCTTTCGTGTCTGTCTGGCATCAATACAATATGCAAGACCACATCTCAGGGATTTATTTTCATTAATCACAAAATTACAAACATTTTCCATTATGGAATTATGGTAGATTTCCGACTTGCCTCTAAAACCTAAAAGGTGGTCTTGGAGTTGGTTATTCTTCATAAACTAAAGCAGAACTACAGCCCTGTGATCTGCTTCTCTAGAGATCAGTTACCCCAGGCAACTAACATCTTGGGAAATCCCCTGAGATTGTCCAGGAAGCAGGCAGGTCACTAAGGAAGGCACACACACAAAAAACACACAAAACACCTCACATACACACCTGAAACACCTCACATATCACACCTGAAACACAAATACGTCCCTGAAACACTGCAAACAGTAGTATGCTGGATGGCAAAAGTTTAAAAAATGGGTGGAGAAGGGTATTGTCACTTTTTAATAATTTGATATGGATTAAACTAGTTTTACAAACCACATGTTTGTTAGTGGTGCCGAGCTCTGGACTGGAGAGGGGACTGGTAACTAACCCAGACTTAGCTGACTCAGTCTGGGCTGTTTCAGAAGAGACATCTCGCAACGATTTTCATCATTTTACCAAAGATACTCTGTCAGACCCATTAGATTTGAGTCTAAGAGCCCACTATAAGTCCACATGTCTCTGTGGTGCTGGGGTGGAGCTGGGAGTGGAGCTGAGGGTGGAGCTGGGGCCGGGGTGCCGTCGGTCCAGCCAGGCTTGCAGCAGAGGCAGGTGTCTGTCCATCCAGCGGATGTTCTCCTGGATCGTCTCGCTGGTCTGCTGGATGCACCTCAGACTCGCCCCCGTCTCCTCAGTCAGACCTCCGAAGAAGCTACGCACCTGAGGAGAGCACACACAACGCACACACAAGTAAGTCAAATACTTCAGACACAACATATACTTCTATTTACTAAATACAGGTCTCCAAACGTACCTCCTCTAGCTTCTCCCTGGTGGAGTACTGGTTGGTCACTCCATTCACCATTCCAGCAATAGAATGAGAGCCCAGGTCAAACCTAGTGAGGAAGGTCATGAGTTAAGTGACAGCGGCTTTAGGGAGAGTGAGTGAAGATGTTCATACTTCCTGACCAGGGACAGTCTAGGTGTTTGTACTTCCTGACCAGGGACAGTCTAGGTGTTCATATTTCCTGACCAGGGACAGTCTAGGTGTTCATATTTCCTGACCAGGGACAGTCTAGGTGTTCATACTTCCTGACCAGGGACAGTCTAGGTGTTCATACTTCCTGACCAGGGACAGTCTAGGTGTTCGTACTTCCTGACCAGGGACAGTCTAGGTGTTCGTACTTCCTGACCAGGGACAGTCTAGATGTTTGTACTTCCTGACCAGGGACAGTCTAGGTGTTCGTACTTCCTGACCAGGGACAGTCTAGGTGTTCGTACTTCCTGATCAGCAAGAGCCAGTTGTGTTGGAGGAAGTCCCAGGCCAGTGCAAAGCCTCGGGGGTTCCTGCTAATGGAGATGACCACGTGAGGAAGGTCCTGAGTCTTCATCACCTCCCCTGAGAGACTCTGCTGCATCATCCTGGGAGAGGAAGAGCAAGGAGGAGATCAGAAGTGTAACATGTAAGGAAGTTGTGTTCTGTCTCCATCGTGTATCAACTCACCACTGTAGTTTGTCCTGCAGAGGGCTGATGGTCAGGGCTGACTTGATACGGCTCTTCAGAGAGGAGTGCATAGACTGCCGGTACTTCTCAAACAGGAAGTCCCAGCCATCTGGAGTACGGGCTCCGATGGCAAACACTGCCATGCTGACGTCACTAGGGAGGCTGGGAGGGGTCAAAATGGTTTTATTGTCTACTAACTAAGGCCCAATCCCAATGTCCACCCTCACAGACTTTGAGGGGTTTTTTCTCTGACATTTTGAGTCTGTCTCATTCCTATATAGCATTTTGATCAGTTGCAGCCTCTTGCACTCAACCACTAACAATGTGACGTCAAGTGAGTGTGTGAGTGTTTCAGGTTCAGGGGGGACATTGAGCCTGAAACTCCCAAGTCAGTGACGAGAGGTGAGATGCTCGGTGACCTCTAACCTCATGTTGCCGTCAGACTCCCTCCAGCGGGTGAAGAGCCGTGATGCCGTGGCGACGCAAGGGGGGTGATTCCTGACGCAGGCAAACAGCAGCAGGTAGCTCCTCAGCACGCGCTGGGAGACGGAGCCCTCGTCGCTCCACGTCTGACGATCAATCAGCTCCTGGAACAGCTCCACTATGTAGCCCTGGGAAAAAGATATGTTGCTGCTAACACCTCCACCTCTATCAACCTCTCTCCACTCCCCTTCCTTCTCCCTCTCACCCCCCACACACACTGTACACAGTCTTAGACCCCATCCATACCTTCATCTGGTTCTCCATGTCCAGCATGTTTCTCTTCTCCATCAGCTTGTAGATGGGCACCAGCTCCCCCAGGCCCTGCGTGACGGGCATGATCTCTGTCTCCTTGGACAGGTAGAGGGACAACTCCAGGGCCACATCCAGACTCACCTTCCCCACGCTGAGAGCAGGGTTAGGGTAAGCATAGATCACAACTAACTCTAACCCCACACCATGTTAGGGTAGCATAGATCCAACTAACTCTAACCCCACACCATGTTAGGGTAAACATAGATCACAACTAACTCTAACCCCACACCATGTTAGGGTAAGCATAGATCACAACTAACTCTAACCCCACACCATGTCCAACCCTTCCCCACGCTGCACACCGGAGGGACGCAAGGTCAACATCTCATCATTTGATATCAATACACTATTGATACATTGACAAAATATTTGGTTTTAACTTGTATGCAAGAATATCCCTTGTAATGATCTTACATGAACCTCTAGAAACAGGCACCTCAGGTCACCTCATACGACCTCAGGTCACCTCATACGACCTCAGGTCACCTCAGACGACCTCAGGTCACCTCATGTGAGCTCGGTCACCTCATACGACCTCGGGTCACCTCATACGACCTCGGGTCACCTCATACGACCTCAGGTCACCTCATACGACCTCAGGTCACCTCAGTCACCTCATACGACCTCAGGTCACCTCAGGTCACCTCATACAACCTCGGTCACCTCATACGACCTCAGTCACCTCATACGACCTCAGGTCACCTCATACGACCTCGGGTCACCTCATGCAACCTCATGTGACCTCATACGACCTCAGGTCACCTCATACGACCTCAGGTCACCTCATACGACCTCAGGTCACCTCATACGACCTCAGGTCACCTCAGGTCACCTCATACGACCTCAGGTCACCTCAGGTCACCTCATACAACCTCGGGTCACCTCATACGACCTCGGGTCACCTCATACGACCTCAGGTCACCTCATACGACCTCAGGTCACCTCAGGTCACCTCATACGACCTCAGGTCACCTCAGGTCACCTCATACAACCTCGGGTCACCTCATACGACCTCAGGTCACCTCATACGACCTCAGGTCACCTCATACGACCTCGGGTCACCTCATGCAACCTCATGTGACCTCATACGACCTCAGGTCACCTCATACGACCTCAGGTCACCTCATACGACCTCAGGTCACCTCATACGACCTCAGGTCACCTCATGTGACCTCATGTGACCTCAGGTCAAAACTGACAGACAAATAGCATTTCTAAACTTCATCCTTGTCCAGACAGTCAAAAAAGTATTCAACTGAAATGATCCTTCCTATCCAGTTAAGAGACAAGCTCTCTCCAGACCCAGACTAAAGGCAGTGACTGACCTGACGAGCTGGAAGGCGTTGTTGATCAGGCTGGCGCGGTCGTTGCTGCTGAGGGCCGTGTGGTTGTGCCTGAGCAGCTGTGTAAGGGCGCTCCAGCCCTGGCCCTCGTAGTGCACCATGTAGTAACCGCTCATGTCCACGTTGAACTTCACCCAGTCCACCTCCTCTGGCAGGTACAGCACAGCTGGAGACAGGAAGCACCTTGGATTGTTTACTCTGACCTCTGACCTCCTCCTGACCTGGTCTGAAACTCACCAGTCTTGGTCTTGAGCAGGAAGCGCTGGATGGTGCTGGAGGCGCTGGTGATGTAGGTCAGAGGGACCTGCCACAGGAAGCTACGGAGGACACGTGACCATCACTATGAGGTGAGACAGCCAGTGTGACACATTCCCAATATGTAACAGTAGAGGACCTAACCCTAACCCATCACTATGAGGTGAGACGGCCAGTGTGACACATTCCCAATATGTAACAGTAGAGGACCTAACCCCAACCCCTTCCTGGTATGCAGCAGGATTCTTAGTGGGGGTACGTACCCCTCTTTGAGGGAAGGGTCGTCAGTCTTGAGGTAGCGCTCCTGGCTCAGTGTGACCTCAAGACCCCTGACCTCCACCGTGACGAGGGGGAAGCCCTCCTGCAGGGTCCAGGTGTCCATGATGCTCTTCACATCCAGCTCATCCTCAGAGTACCACTTCTACACACACAATATAGAAACCTGTGTTGAAGTACACTGACAGCACCGTATATGTTGTAGAATCTCCTGGGCAGCCACGTTCACTTACAGACGCATCAGACTGGCGCTGGGCCTGGGAGCAAAACTCTCCTTTCAGCCGGCCTCCATCCAGGTCATCACCCTGGCAGATCTGTGGAGCTCAGTTACATCAGTACAGAACCATAAGACACCAGCCAAGAGGTGAGCAAACACACTCACGTTGCTCAGGCTTTCCCACAGGTGGCTGTTGACGGTGTTCTGGAAGCTGTAGCGTCTGAGGTAACGAACAATGCCGATCTTAAAGGCCTCAGCCGTTAGGAAGTCTCTCAGCATGTTCAGGATACAGGCGCCCTGGAAACACAGTGGCACAGATGTGGAGAAGGCCTACATGGACAGTTTGACC
>CAEFZP010000522.1:0-167665 GCA_903064625.1 Mallotus villosus | reverse complement strand
CAATTTGCATTAACGGTGTACAAAGACGTTCTCACCATCTTTGTTGACCAATCAGAGTTTAGGTAGTGTTGCAAATCCCCCAATGGGATGACAGAAAGTTCGTACTCGAGAGAAACCCCGCCTTTCTTTGCAGTATTAATTTGGTAGACATGCAGCTCGTGAAGTTACTGGACACAGACCGGAGGCGATCTGTCAACATTAACTTAAAATCTCAGTTTTGCTGGGTTGGATAACCGCACTGTCAAAATGGTCGATGCATTCTGCGCCACATGGAAGCTGATTGACAGTCAGAACTTCGATGAATACATGAAGGCACTTGGTGAGATTTATGTGTAGGTGACTGATGGATGAATGCCACTGATCTTCTGCTGTAGACTATTTGTACGTTGCCTTGGATAAAAGCAACTGTTAAATGAATGAAATGAAAAATAATTGAAGAAACAAATAAAATAGAGTGAGACATTGTAAGTAAGTCATCAATTGTAATCAATCCAACGTTTTACGTTATTATTATTTTATATTCTACACAGGTGTTGGTTTTGCTACAAGGCAAGTGGGCAATGTCACCAAACCCACCATTGTCGTAAGTCAAGAAGGAGGCAAAGTGGTGGTGAAGACGCTGAGTACTTTCAAGAACACTGAGATTTCCTTCAAACTGGGAGAGGAGTTTGACGAAACGACTGCAGACGACCGTATTGTCAAAGTATGTATCAAACATCATCTGCACCTCAATAAATAAACAAATATTCCAATGTAAGGATGCTACTCTTTAAAATACAGCTTGCAATGGTTCGACTTTGACTAACATAACTGTTCTGTACATCTCTTGCAGTCCACTGTTACCATGGAAGGAGACAAGCTGGTGCACGTACAGAAGTGGGGTGGCAAGGAGACAAAGTTTGTCCGTGAGATCAAGGATGGGAAACTGGTCATGGTGAGTTGTCAAGAGTAACAAGGTTTATGTACCTGTGGTTTATTCAGTGACATACCTATGGCATATTGATGTTTTGGAAAAGAAAGAGATGGTGTGTGCATGTGTGTGCATCATCAGATGAGTCACATGATCCCAAACCTCTTGTTCCCACACAGACCTTAACCTTTGAAGGAGTCCAGGCTGTACGTACATATGAGAAGGCATAACTCTGTCAATGACTAAGCGACTCTTCACAGCACTGACCACCGCTGTCGTCTCGTTTTTATTACATGCACAAATTTGCACTTGATCCCTTATTTTAACATTAGCTAAACGTTTGAGAAAAATGCTTTTATGTAAAAAAAGAAAACACAAAAAAGCAACAAGTATATTTTGTATGAAATACATACATTGTTTTTGAATGACCTCATTGTTTGAGTTTGTTTCAAAATGTGCTACTTTCAAAAAGGGAAAAATAAATTACTTGACTTAAAGACTTTGTATATTGTCTCGTATTTTCTGTGTACAAAATCCCCAAGCACGTTCAGCAGCATTTCAATCAAATGGGCCTTCATGTTTTACAAGTATACAGTTTCAGGGTTAATGTAGTTTGAATACAATGTTGTCAGCATGCATCAATCTGATTCAAAACATTAAAACATGAACAAATAGTATCTTCGTATGCTTGAGTCCCAGGTAGCAGCTCAGTGACTGGGCAGTACACTGCTGTGTTGGTAAGGAGTAGTCCTGTATGGTGTGATGCATGTAAACCCGTGAAACAGAACAACCTGTATTAACCTAAGGCAGAGCATGAGCAGGAGGAGGAGGAGGAGGGGCAGCTGCAGAGGGCTCTTCCTCCCTGGACGCAGAGATATAAGAGATTTAAGTTATGGGGTCATTACGTAAGAGCATCATTCGATGGTCTGAACCAACCGTATGTGGCCGAGATGCTGTCCATGGCATGACACAGCAAACTGAGCACAAGGCAGTCTGGGTACAAATGTACCCATGCCATACTAAACAGTGACCTACTTACTATACAGTGCCGTATGACCAGATTTTGTAGCACATGGTTGCAAAACCTCATAATCTCCTTCTGTTAATATTCAAATTGACACGTTTGACAATGCAGATTAACAGGTCACAGTGAGTGACATTTTGAACATTTGAGTAGTTCTGTTGTGATTATTTATATGTTTTATATCACTCTCAATGCAGTTAGTCTTTATGCAGGCCTTTAGCTTTCAAGACCATAACTGTCCTCATCTCCCCCACCTGCTTCAAGAATCAGCCAAAGCTTTCCAGCTGGCCTTGTGTGCGGTCCAGCCTACTGAATACTGGGGCTACAAGTGGCCATTCTTCTCATTTTAACGTTCTGGCTGCCAAGTTCTTCGCTGCCTTTGAATGGATTGAGCTGCGCAAAACCATGGTAACTGGAGTGGAACTTATTTGGCCATTGTCAACCACATTAATATCACACAAGATTGGTTTGCATGCTCTACTTGAAATATCATCAGAAATTACAACTCAACAAGTGCACAGTAGAACGTAAAATGTTTTTTTCTGTCCCCAGTAGCTTGGATCTGACATTGAGATAGTGTTCCAGTACATTTGAATGCCATTATTATGAGTGAATGCCTATGATGTTTATGGTAGTGTTTAATTATAATATTAATTATTTTGTCCTTTATGACGGTATGGCTTTGGTCTCCCGCTCTATCTCTTTCTGTGTCTCTCTCTCTGTACCTCTTGTTCTCTTTAAGATATAAAGAAAGAAAGAGAATGAGATACAAAAACAAAGAATGAGAAAGAGACCAAGAGAGAGAGAAAGAAAGAAGAGAAATTGAGACAAAAAAAAATTCACTGACAAATCTACCCATACAACAAATCTACACAACGAACCAGAGTTCAACTTTATTTACATTAGTTGAACTACCTTGAAATGACACAACACACCTTTAAAACTGCTTAAACATGGGCTTGTTCCCCACACAATGCTTACATTTACAGAAGTTCTTACAAAAACCATCTTTCTGACAATTGCAGCCGAGAATTTGAGTTGTGTTACTAAACATTGCCCTCATCTGACAGAATGGATGTACTACAACACATACCACCAACAACATGCAAAGGTTATTTTAAATTCTTCAAATTCCTTCTCTCTGCCCTAGACCTTCTTTTACAAGTGTTTGAGAAACTAAAGACAAAAGATACATTACACAGATTTGGATAATAAACAAGTAACTGAATTTTTTGGTATAAGAGTAAACTCTGATTAAAGTCTGACTTATTTTTAGGAGAAACAAATACAATTGTGGCATCAATGTTTTTATGTACAGATGTCAGTAAAAGCAGAAAGTAAAAGCATAAGCTCACAACCAAATGGACATTTAATTGCATCATTAATTAGCACTCATGTACAGCTAATGCCACACAAATAACTTCAACAGGTTTAGTGTTGAACTGGGTCTTTAAGAATAGATTTTTTCACCCAACTTTAGTCTTTGATTTTCATAAGTCGGTGTAGGTGACAGATGGATCATTCAAAATACCAAACCCATGCAGGGAAAGAAAACTGAACACACTTCATGCACAAACATGGATACGTACCACGTATGTACGTACGTGACTGTATACAGACCAATGTACTGACTGTATATACATACAGACCAATACACTGACTGGATATACAAGGACCAATCAGAAAATCTGTCTCAATTCAATACTGCACTTAGATACAATGTTGATGAGTAGAATACACAGTCATCCATTTCATAAATAATTCAAAACAAACAATTTGAAGAAAAACACGGATGAAAAAAACATTTCTCAGTTTGTAATACTTTAAGGAAGAATGAAGGGTTTAGTTCCCTTTCATAAGTTCAGTCATTTAAAACAAAGATTGGTGGATTTATTTAATCAGTGAACACAGCATAAAAGACAATACCACAACTTGTGATATGTCTCCACTAAATAGCATGTTCAGCACCATGTAAAGAGCCATATGTAAACAACTGTTGGTGCAGGCAAAGTGAGACATGAGCACATCCACACAAGGTTTCAACAATTGTGGTGTATGCAGCTATTAAGCCTTGAAATGCTATTTAAACATTAGACATTTAACTCCAGTAAAATTCCAATTATCAAGTTAAAATAAGTAAGGCAGTGGAGAACTGTGAGTAAACCAGGTACGCTCTTACATGCAAACTTACCACCCATTGCTTTTCATGGATGTTGAAGAACTACAGAGCAAGAGTCCATAGATTCATGACACAATCACATAACGAATGCAGTATTTACATTACAATCACTCTTAATAAATACAAATTTCCTCGTGCAATATTACTATTGTATGTTAGAAACTTGACAGTGACAGTTTTATTTGTTATCATCTTTATGTCATTAAGATTATATATTTAGTATGTCATTATCACTAGTGATATGTTCTGTACTGTGCATTTATATATCAATACATGACACACTTCAATAACATCCCTCTGGGATACCAGGGCTTGATCTCCATATTGAGAATCAACACACATAGCAAGTCAGTTGGATTTGTAACAGGCTATTTTGGTCTATCAAATAATAGATGTGGGCTTTGACAAGCAAGAGTGCTATACAATATTATGTGCCCTTTCAATATTTTCCACACCGTCCCGCTAATGTTCCAGTTCGTTTCATGTCACGGATTATAATACATAAACCCTGTGCAATAAAAAAATCATTTTTGTCACAAAGACACAAAATGGGTAACGAGAGATTCCGATGTCTTCAGTACCATACAAAATGGAACCTTCCAGAACCTTTTTTGCCACACCAGCATTTAGACTATTCCATAGCCATCTGATGCTAAACAATACCCATTCTAAATGTAAAGCTTCCTCCCTAACCTCCTTCTGAGAGATCAGACAATGGAATGCTTAGAATAAGCACCCTGAAAGGAAGGAGCACGATCGTGTTGTTGCATCTTCATAGACATAAAGATGGTTCATATGGGTAAGACTTCATCATGTGACCACACCTGACTCATCACTCTCAACCTTCTGAGAAGCGGCAGGCAGGGGGCGTTCACGTCACACCTCACTAAGAGGTCTTGACTTTGACGTTGGTCTGTTTCTGGGGGAGCTCCGAGACAGGCAGCGCTTGGTCATTCCTTTCCAGAGTTCTTCAAAATACAAATTAATTACATTACTGACATGTACTGTAAGGAGAAACTACATTTTGACTGAAAATCTGAAGAGTTCCCTGTAGACTTGAATGAGTGCTCATTCTCTACTTGTCAGACATCACAAAAAAAGTAATTGAGCTGAATAGACAAAAAAACTAGTCAGACAAAGTTGTCTGAAAATGGCAGAAATAGCATAGTCAGCTATATAGGAATCATGATCTCTTCCGGCCATAAAAAAGCAGCACATGAAAGAGAGTGAAAGAGTAATGTAAGCAGACACTGATGTGTCAGCTTTAATCAAAGGTAGTAGTAATGTTGTAAAACCTTTCTCAATCAGTTTTTGGTTCCTGGTTTATGGATGGTTTAGTGATTGAAAGGCATTGATTGTATGTTGTAGGACAATCCTTGGTGTGGCAAGAAAAAAAACCTTCAAGTGTAAATATATGCCCACTCATTTAAATGGTAAATCCTACATTTAGCTCAAATGTTTAATCCAAAAACTAAGAATATTTGTCGAAATATGAAACACCCGATAAATCTGTAAAAAAATCAAAAGTGTACTGTTTCGTAACAAATCATGATATTCATGTAATAACCTTTAAAAAAAAAGACCTTCAAACACAAAAAATATAGGAAAGGAATGACACTGGCTGCCTGGTCTCGCTATGGGAGCTCAACCAATCCAGGAAATGTAAGAACTGTCCGTCATCCTGCATCCTCCATTTTCCTCCATCGTCCGAGGCTTTCTGCTTTGGACCAGCCTTGGACGCTAGGCTGCGTTGCATCAGCGGAGGTCGTAATCTTTGTCGTAGTTCTCTTTGGTAAATTGACTCAACACTAAAGGTGGTTCCCCCAACACGTCCATTGGTTTGTTCAGACTCGGTGCTCCGCAGTGGGCAGGAGCCTCACATCTGGAGCGGTGAGAAGGGGTAGAAGGGATACTGCACGTCGTCCTCATCCACGAAGAAGCACTGGAAGTAAGGCACCTCCTCTGTGGAGCGTTCAGAGAACAGGTCATGCAAAGAAGTGCAGCAGCAACTCGCCTTGAGTCATATGGAAACCTGATGCAAGCCAGATGTTGCCCTCTCAGGCCATGTTTGTGCCTAATACAATACATTGACAACGTATGACATTGATGAGGTGTGTGTAAGTAGGGTCACCTTCTGTTGATAAGTTGTCTGATTCTACAGGATCAGCTGGTGAAGAAACGAGACATGATGTTGTTGTCAGAATAATCAAAACATTGACCTGACCCGTTTACTTTCAATAGATGTATCTAAAATGATAAAGTAAGGTAAAAATAAACTATAGAAGTCATGTGTATAAATAAATACTACTCTGTAATCACGGGGGTATTCCAGAAAGCAGGTTATGCACCATGACTGGGTAAGTTAACCCACCAGCTGATTCACAATGTTGCAGCAACCTACTGGCAATGTTGCTACAACGCTGAGCGTCAGCTGGGGAGTTAAGTTACCCGGGTGTGTCACATAATCTGCTTTCTGGAATAGCCCCCAAATGGTGTCACTCTACTGTCTGTGCGTTTACCGATGTGTGAGATACCTTTCTTTGCAGGCTTCTCTTTCAGAACTCTATCTTCTGCAAATAATAGAAACAAAATGAGTGAATGAAATACCTCAAGAGACTAAAGAAAATTACCTTCATGTCTTGCAGATTGTTGCTGATGTACTATGCAGTAACAACATTTTAATAATATAAACGCCTATGGATGAAAGATATGTGTAGGTATTTTCCTTAGCATTTTACGATAACTGTTACTCTGTAATAAAGTTGATGTTTTATCTCAGGAACCCAGAGCTCCTTATCCTGTTGTCCAATCAGTGTAGTAACAACTTTACCTTTCTTTACTGTGTTTGTTTTGGCCTTCTCCGGAATATCACGTTCTGTCATAACACAGAAATGATGTAAGTTGAGGTGAGAAAAAGGTGAGAAACTTGCTTAAAGAACTCCTGCAGTGAGTCCAAGATAAGGCTAGTACTTGATATAGTAGACAAATATTTTGAGGTTTTATGCAAAAGACATAAGACGCCTGGACATGTTGGGAATGGAAATGAAAACATTTGAAACTAACTCCTAACTTTTTGTTGAAGCTGGTTTGACCTTTGCTTTGGCAGGTTTAGGTTCTATTACATAATTCAACAATTTATAACCAGTGAGTGTTGGTAAAACACATAAAAAAGAGATTGAAATGTGGTCTTGAACTCACCTTTCACAGTAGATGTTGGTTTGACATTTTCCTTTGCGTCCCCTGTATCAACAGTAAAAAATAAATGTATGTTTAAATGTATTCATTAAGCAAAACCTTTATCCAAGGCAGTTGGTGCATGTAACAAGTGAAGTAAATAAAGTCTTCCATTGCTTTACCTTTCTTAATGTTTGCTGCTTTGAGTTCTTTCATTGTCTCAGGTTCTGGGAGACAAGAAACCAAGTTTAATAAACAGTGCTTAGATTGTTCACATCGTATAGGTTCTTATGTTATATTCTAATCGAGGAAAAAAGTACGTATGGTAGATATGTCTTATTTTGTAAAAGGATGAGGAGGTAAAATAGATAACTAATTCGAACCTTTCTTGGCTGCAGTTGATTTGGAGTTGTCTTTCTGAGTCTCTGGTTCTAAAACCAAAAATATTCAGGTTAATTATAATCCCAGTCATCACCATCATCTCACAGTTACAGCATGTGGGAAGGTCAAGCTTGTCAGTTACTGACTGCAGAATGCCATCAATCTCAATGAAGCATTAGCAGCTCTACAGCGCAGCTACAAGACACTCGGAGCTCTACGGCAGCAGAAGCTAATGTCATTATTCAATACCTTTCTTACGGGCTACTGATTTGTCCTTTTGTCTGGAGACATCTGCTAAAGAAATTGTTGTAGTCAAACACCAAACATTGATATTGTGATGCGTGATGTGTTTGAAATAAATGTACTATGTGATATATACGATAGATGATACATCATGACACATCATCATTATGATCAAAAACATTTCTGTATGTTATAATACAGCAATTTGATCATGATTCAGTTCCTATTTACCTTTCCTCAAAACAGGTGGTATGACCCTCTCTTTAGGCTTTATAACTTGAGTTTGAAAGCAAATAAAGTGATTGAAGCTATCTACACAAATTGTTAATTTATGACAAATATATGACAGATATTGACAAATACCATATTTGAGTAAGATAGTTTTCAGAAATGCAAGATATCCATGTACCTGCTAAATGATTAAATGTACCTTTCTCTGCAGGTGCTGACTTGACCACTTGTGTAGCCTCAGGATCTACTTGCCAGAAAAAAGCAATTAAATATGAGTGTTGCATGATCACTGAAGACTGAACACTGGAAGCTGAATCCTGCTGTGTACAGAGATCAAACTAAATAACATACCTTTCTTCACAGACACAGATTTAGCCATTTCCTTTTTAGCGGTGGGCTCTGCAAAAACAATTTTTGTTACACAAATAAACCAAGTAAGGCCAGCATTATGATAAGGTAGGTGTTGGTATGGAACGTACTAGGGGAAATGGGTTCTAAAACAATTGTCATTATAATGAATACAAAATACAGTTTTAAAGGTTAATTCAATGTTTGAAGTCAACAAGGGGAAGAACTCCAGCACTAGGTCTTTATTGCGAGACCTCTACACACATAGCACAAGATCCATTTCTTGTTGCATAACCTGACTTGTGCTTATCTTTGACAGAATCTGATACATAGACAAACATTTCTGAAATACATAAGCACTGACTCACATCCATTGAAATTGCAAGTATACATAAATACAAAATATAAACTTCCTACTGTACCTTTTTTCAGAGCAGTCAGTTTAGCTTTGTCTTTAGTAGCCTCCGGCTCTAAAACAACTGGATTAAAAGAAACACGTGATCTTGTCAGAGTAAAATATTTGCATACAAGTGGTATACTGTAAGTATCAGAAGGCCAGCGCAATCAGGAACTGAGAAGATCTTCTATCTTAGTGTAGAATGGCAACACAACAGGTTATTGGAGTTATAAAGCAACACTCAAACCAAAGGTGTTAGTCAGAAAGACAACGATGGGGCATACTAAGTTAATTATCTTTTATCACAGCTGCTGATGTTGTCTTTACTTTAGGGTTGAAACTCTTCAGAGAATATTGTAATGAATTGACTGGATTTCTAAGAACAGGAAACAAATGCAGATATATGGTATACAATATGATACCAACTAACCAAAACGGTTAGTAAATCTGACCTTTCTTTGCAGTTGCTGATGTGACTTTTTCCTTTGGAGTGTCTTGTTCTGAAACCACCCATAAGAGATTTTTGTTAGACAAGCATTGCATTACTGTAACATTATGTTAAGGTATTTATATTTTTGAATATCTGGACCTGCATATTGCATAACTTATACCTTTCTTCAAAGCCACAACCTTGACCCTCTCCTTGGTAAGTGAGATATTTCTGTGAGAAAATTCAGCCTCTGTAAGAAAAAATAAATGTTATGATCTTCAGTATTAAAAGTTCAAATTATTTGATGCTTGTGGAATCTATAGAAGCAATTTATCAAGTTAGGAGAACATTAATAACACAAACTCCCCATCGACACAGAGAAAATGGACCACTACCGGTAAACTACTAAGCACTAAATCAACACCAAGACTACTCAAAGCATGGAACACTACAGCAACTAAACAATCGCCTCTACTCAAACGACACAGGAGATACCTTTCTTCATAAGAACTCTGGTCTTTGATCTGGTCTTTGTTTTAGGTGTATCTAGCCCACGAGGGGAGAATACGATTGATGCAGATACAAACAAGCTCACTTGTTTTTACATGTAGCTGTACATCGAAGTGTTGTTTTGGCAATAGGACAACACAATTGTTACCTTTCTTAATAGCTGGCTTTGCTTTCTCTTTCTCTTCTCTTCTTAGAGTTTCAGACTCTGAATTGAAATGAACAAATGTTCCCATACTTTAGTCTCATATTAAAACAATATGTTTTAATAGAAGGTCACTCAGCGCTGCGTAAATCTTGATGTAGCTATTGTTTATGAACGTATTAACATTGACAAAAATCAAGGATCCCATGTTTCACCTTTGTTTACTGCTTCTTGCTTGGCCTTGGCCTTTGGTGCATCAGGCTCTGTTACAAACAATATACATAATTTACCACATGTAACACATCAAATGCTGGTACCAGGTCAATAATAAAATAAAGAGAAAATAAAAGGGACTAAAATGTGGCTAGTAAATCTCAGTGGCACCTTTCTTTGCAGGAGCTGGTTTTGCCTTTTCTTTTGCAACATCTTGCTCTGCATCAAGCACAGAGTGCATGTGAATCAGGAGCAGCACGTTCACATTTCATCCCAGCATTCCTGAGCCTTCCCCAGGTCCCCATTGATCCATGTTTATATACGTACCTTTCTTCACAGCCTTTTCTTTCAAGGCCTCAGGTTCTGGAACAAGCAAGATGAGAAATATATTGTATAATCAGTCATAAACTGAAAGATAACCTACACAAAAAATGCAGTTTAGAACACCAGCCCTACCTTTCTTAACAGGTGCTGTTTTGACCTTCTCCTTGGGAACCTCTAGCACTAAAACAAAGAGTGTATTATAAAGCAAGACTTTACATAACAACACGCACAATGTTTTGAACCATAATGTGTAAAATGTTGCTATAAGGAATTCATATATAAAGCTGAACTAGAACCAGATGACAGTCATGGGGTTGCTTAAAGATGCTTAGGATTCTATGGTAAACAAATACCAGTGAAAAGTAAGGGAAATAGATGAGCACCTTTTTTCGACAGCACTGATTTAATCTTCTCTGTAGTTACCACTGGCTCTGTAACCATAAACATAAACAGTCTTGATAAATAAGTGCAAGAGAAAAACTCACAAATTACCCACATTTGCTCATCGTTGGAATGCAAATGATTGTTTGCTAGAGAGTTACATATAGTTCTACTGTTTTAAAGGCAATAAAAGTAAGATGGATGGAGGCTGGATGGATGCCATCAAATCTTGATAGTAAAAAGATGTACACAAATTGTAAGCAGGCACAGACTCGAATCTAATTTGCCTACTAAATACCTTTCTTTTCAGCAACTGCTTTGCCTTTTTCTTTGGCAACCATAGGTGCTAAAATGAAAATAAAGAAAGAAATGTAATGTCATTTGATTCCCTTACACAAAAACATGTTTTATGTGATGAGTTAGTGTAATAATCCCCAAAGAAAGGACATTCAAATGAGTATCCAAATCCACCAATGCACTGACAAGGTTTCTCCGGCACTCAGCTATAAATCCTATTTTGGTTCCGTATGTTGAAGATCTAGGAATTTTGCAGACAAGTCTAGTTTGCAGAGGTGAATATGTTATTAGGGCATTCTACGTCTACAGGCCATCCAGCCACCATATCAAAGGAAAATAAACTGTACCTTTAGTTGGGATCACTGGCTTAGCTTTCTCTTTAGGAGTGGGATGTTGGGGAGATGGGATACGTACCACTTTTGGAGAAGGCAATTGATCAAATGAATGTTTGCATGGCCATGTATAAGACATACCTTTCTTTGAAGAGGATGTCTCTGTCTTTTCTTTCAGAAGAGTTTCTTAATTAAAGGGACACAAAAGCCAATGTTACCCAGAGACATCAATTGACATCAGTAATATCAGAGGGACAAAAATGTATAGTGTAACCTTTCTCAGGTGCGGCAGGCTTGGTCTTCTGTTTAGGAGCTTCTGCTTGTAAATCAAACAGTAGAACAAAAAGTAATCACCTTCTGACTGTAGACTGACTGACACTGCATGAAGGGGAACTGGGAACACACACGATTAACACTAAGAAAGAACTAATAGTAGGACAGAAACAAGTTCACACCTTCTCGGGGCACAACCTTCACCCTCTCCTTTGTAAGGGACACATTTCGGTGGGAAACTCCAGCCTCTGTGTAAGAAAGACACGTTTGTTTCTCATGGCATTGTACTGTGGCGACCCTGCACTGTACGAAGTTGTCTGGGGGTTGGACTACGATAAGTGGACATTACATTATTGGTGGATTCTGGGGGGGGGCGGGTCACCTTGAAGTTCCGGGTGACAACAGTGTGTTAAGGGGAGGTTTTCGGGGGATTGGGTCTCTCTTGAGTTGAATGAACCTATGTTCCGCTGTTATTAGCAACTGTTGCGTTATTCTGTTCCCAGCGAGTTCTGACGAGTGTGGAGTGGGGTTACTTTAGGGTGTGGGAAGTAACCTATAGCTGTTGAGTTGACAATTAAGCCTAATTGTGGGAATATCACGTCTGTGCCCGCGGCTTATACAATTTCTCGCCTGGGACGCTATAGTAAAATGAAAAGATGTAATGACTCAATTACAATTATAGGGGTCCACACGTAACCTTGACTTTCTCTTTGGTATGCAAAACAGATGACAAGCTTATTGGTACCTGGAAAACTTTGATCATACCTTTGATTAAAGGGGACGATTTTTCCTTTGATGTGACAGCTTCTGCAAGGATATACAGTACAGTAAACTTTAAGACAGACAAATGTTTGTGAAATTGTTCACGTTTGCCAATGTAGAGATTCAAAGCAATGGCTACCATAGCAACTGCTCTAGCACATCTGCCTACTTTACTCCAGTCTACAGTGTATGTCTTCTACTGCAAATTTTAACAGTAACTTTTAACAGTAACTGACATCACTTTCAACATGTGGTATGAAGGTATTATGAGCGGAAGGAAAAAGTAATACCTTTCTTCATTGGCACTACTTTCAACCTCTCCTGGGTAAGAGAAGCATTCTTGTGAGTGCCCTCTTGTTCTGTCAAAAAACATACAAATGTGAAAGCTCAAACCTTACCACTGGACTAATGGTAGATGTACGTTGAATAGTAGATTTGATGTGAAGCACTGAGATTGCAAAATGATTCATCAATACATGTGAAATTTAAAAGGTCTTACCTTTCTTTTCAACGACTGACTTGGTTTTCTCTTTAGAAGCAGCAGTCTCTGCAAGACCAAACATTCATGTTACCAAAGGCAGTACATTTAATTGTTGAATAGGATCAAGGGTTGTTTGATTGCTGTTTGAAAGCCTAAATTGGTTTAATTGAAGGATTAAATACATGTGTGAATGTGTACCTTTTATAGAAGGACCTGCCTTCTTGACCTTCTCTTTTGGAGGTTCTGCTTCTAGTTCATAAAATAAAATGATAAAAGTGTTAGATCTTCTGTCAGATATTATAGCCAGCTTGAATGTTATTCATCTCACAGCTCTAAATAAAATTGTGACTGTAAGTGAAACAAGATTTGAAATACATGAATGCGTACAGCAGAATGGAATTATGAATTTCATGAAGTTTGTCAAGTATTTTCTTTGATAATTTCAGTTTCTGAATAAGACAAATTAGGTTTTCCATCAGACTCTACCATTCTTTACACAATCAAAAATGTTTTTGTTGTGTCATCATCACCATTCACATCCATAAAATGGTATATTGTCTAAATACATCCTTCTTACCCTTCTTTGGAGGAGTTGCTTTGGGAACTTTAGTTGGTTCTGCAGGTTCCGTATCTAAACAAAATGATAATTGGCATTTAATTTCCAAAATCTTACATTTAAATCACATTAAAAAAATCGAAAAGTTAGGTACCTTTCTTAGCTAGAGAAGGTTTGGCCTTCTTGTCAACTTCAACTTCTATTATAGGTAAAAGAAAATACAACAAATACTGCTTAATTGACAAGTGACATAACATTACAAGGAACACAGGAAAATTATAGGAATTTGATACCTTTCTTTGCAGGAGAAGCTTTGGTCCCTCCTTTAAGGACTTCTGCTGCTACACAGTGATAGTAAAAGTAACATTTTAGATCCATATTCTCCACTCAAAATATCTCTTATTTCAGAGGAATCTAAAGTAGGGTTTGTAGCCTTGGGTTCTAGGAAAATAGACATCCATTTACATGCATATAATAAATCCACTAAAATCCATTGATTACTGTTTTTTGCAAGCTGTCTTTTCTTCCTTTGCCTCTTTCACTAAAGCCATTTTAGTTGCACCTATGTAATATTAATAGTATTATTTCAGCAATTATGGAACTTTCAGTTTGTCAAATTGAAATCACTTGCATTTAACAGGCAAGTTATTTGCAACTTGCAAGTGTAAAACATTTCTTAAGCAGATTACGATACAGCACTGTAGAATACAAAACCCAAATTACAGCAGCAAAACTAACGTTGTTAATTAGGCATGGTTGTTAATCTCAGTATCATCAGAAGATTGAGTGAAATAACAAAAGAAGCACTGTCACAGTTCATAGTAGATGCTGATTGCAGGTTTCTATGCTAAAACATATAATGGACATCAAAAAGCCAACAGTTTTATAGTATAGTATGGCATATGGTATGTTGGGTATGATTTATATAGCTTTTTCAAAGCTTTGTAATACTGGTTTACATTTTTTATTATGTCTCAGTGCTACTCATCAAGCAATCTAAGTCGTTAAAACATACTTGTTTCACATACTATACTATGTTCAATAGTAAGGCCATCTTTTTTGACGAGAAACCAGCAATGTACTAAAAAATGTGGCCAACTATACCTTCTTTCTTAACAACATAAGGTGCCTTCTCTTTGGGAAGTTTGATCTCTTTGTCTTCCTTTGTCTGGACAAGTATTTTTCTATGTGGATCTTCTAGAGGCCCAAAAAAGTAAAAGTTGTGACGATGCAGAGGCTCAGGCTAATAAATAATTCGACATAACTTCAACATTATATTTCGTATGATAAGCATGGGAGCCTTGTGAAACCTACTTTAACTACAAGAATATGTACATGATTTATTTGACACATTTAAATATCAGTGTTCATAGATGTGTAGAGGGATCTAACCTGTTTCTTTGACATCAAGATCGGCCTTTTTCAAAAGTAGGCTTTATGTCGGCCTTCGACTCTTTTGGGACTTTCCCCTCCTTCTCAGCCCTGACCTTCATCTCAACCTTCACCTCGTTTTGGTCAGCTTGTTTTTTCTTGGGCATCACCTCCTTTTCAGCCTTCACCGGCTTCTTGTCGGCCTTCACCTCTCTTTTGTCACCCTCTTTTTTCTCTGGCTGCAGCCCAGCCATAACCTCCTTCTTGACCTTTACTTCTCTTTGGTCTGCCTCATTTATCTTGGCTTTCACCTCCTCCTTGATTGCCTTCCCCTCTCTCGTGGCATTCACCTCCTTTGTCTCAGCCTTGATTACCCCCTTCTCTGGCTTCATGTCTTTCTTGTCAGCCTTGATCTCCATTTTGTAAACCTCGATTTTCTCTGCTGTCACTTTGGGCTTAACGGCCTTTATGGATTTTGACTCCTTGATGGCCTCAACCTCCTTTTCGGCTTTTAACTCTTTTTTGCCAAACACTTTTTTCTCTGGCTTCACCTCCTCCTCAGTCTTGATGGCTTCCTTCTCGGGCTTAACCTCTTTCTTGTCAGCCTTGGTCTCTTTTTTGTGAGCCTCTATTTTCTCTGATGTCACCTTGGCCTCAACCTCCTTTTCGGCCTTTACCACTTTTTTGTCAACCACTTTTTTCTCTGCCTTCAAATCCTTATCAGTCTTGATGGCTTCCTTCTCGGGCTTCACCTCTTTCTTGTCAGCCTTGGTCTCTTTTTTGTGAGCCTCTATTTTCTCTGATGTCACCTTGGCCTCAACCTCCTTTTCGGCCTTTACCACTTTTTTGTCAACCACTTTTTTCTCTGCCTTCAAATCCTTATCAGTCTTGATGGCTTCCTTCTCGGGCTTCACCTCTTTCTTGTCAGCCTTGGTCTCCTTTTTGTGAGCCTCTATTTTCTCTGATGTCACCTTGGCCTCAACCTCCTTTTCAGCCTTTACCACTTTTTTGTCAACCACTTTTTTCTCTGCCTTCAAATCCTTATCAGTCTTGATGGCTTCCTTCTCAGGCTTAACCTCTTTCTTGTCAGCCTTGGTCTCTTTTTTGTGAGCCTCTATTTTCTCTGATGTCACCTTGGCCTCAACCTCCTTTTCGGCCTTTACCACTTTTTTGTCAACCACTTTTTTCTCTGCCTTCAAATCCTTATCAGTCTTGATGGCTTCCTTCTCCGGCTTCACCTCTTTCTTGTCAGCCTTGGTCTCTTTTTTGTGAGCCTCTATTTTCTTTGATGTCACCTTGGCCTCAACCTCCTTTTCAGCCTTTACCACTTTTTTGTCAACCACTTTTTTCTCTGCCTTCAAATCCTTATCAGTCTTGATGGCTTCCTTCTCGGGCTTCACCTCTTTCTTGTCAGCCTTGGTCTCTTTTTTGTGAGCCTCTATTTTCTCTGATGTCACCTTGGCCTCAACCTTCTTTTCGGCCTTTACCACTTTTTTGTCAACCACTTTTTTCTCTGCCTTCAAATCCTTATCAGTCTTGATGGCTTCCTTCTCGGGCTTCACCTCTTTCTTGTCAGCCTTGGTCTCCTTTTTGTGAGCCTCTATTTTCTCTGATGTCACCTTGGCCTCAACCTCCTTTTCAGCCTTTACCACTTTTTTGTCAACCACTTTTTTCTCTGCCTTCAAATCCTTATCAGTCTTGATGGCTTCCTTCTCAGGCTTAACCTCTTTCTTGTCAGCCTTGGTCTCTTTTTTGTGAGCCTCTATTTTCTCTGATGTCACCTTGGCCTCAACCTCCTTTTCGGCCTTTACCACTTTTTTGTCAACCACTTTTTTCTCTGCCTTCAAATCCTTATCAGTCTTGATGGCTTCCTTCTCCGGCTTCACCTCTTTCTTGTCAGCCTTGGTCTCTTTTTTGTGAGCCTCTATTTTCTTTGATGTCACCTTGGCCTCAACCTCCTTTTCAGCCTTTACCACTTTTTTGTCAACCACTTTTTTCTCTGCCTTCAAATCCTTATCAGTCTTGATGGCTTCCTTCTCAGGCTTAACCTCTTTCTTGTCAGCCTTGGTCTCTTTTTTGTGAGCCTCTATTTTCTCTGATGTCACATTGGCCTCAACCTCCTTTACGGCCTTTACCACTTTTTGTCCAAACACTTTTTTCTCTGCCTTCAAATCCTTATCAGTCTTGATGGCTTCCTTCTCAGGCTTAACCTCTTTCTTGTCAGCCTTGGTCTCTTTTTTGTGAGCCTCTATTTTCTCTGATGTCACATTGGCCTCAACCTCCTTTACGGCCTTTACCACTTTTTGTCCAAACACTTTTTTCTCTGGCTTCACCTCCTCCTCAGTCTTGATGACTTCCTTGTCGGGCTTCACCTCTTTCTTGTCAGCCTTGGTCTCTTTTTTGTAAGCCTCTATTTTCTCTGATGTCACCTTGGCCTCAACCTCCTTTTCGGCCTTTACCACTTTTTTGCCAAACACTTTTATCTCTGGCTTCACCTCCTCCTCAGTCTTGATGGCTTCCTTCTTGGACTTCACCTCTTTCTTGTCAGCCTCGATCTCTTTTATGTAGGCCTCTATTTTCTCTAATGTCACCTTGGCCTCAACCTCCTTTTCGGCCTTTACCACTTTTTTGCCAAACACTTTTTTCTCTGGCTTCACCTCCTCCTCAGTCTTGATGGCTTCCTTCTCGGGCTTCACCTCTTTCTTGTCAGCCTCGATCTCTTTTTTGTGAGTGTCTATTTTCTCTGATGTCACCTTGGCCTCAACCTCCTTTTCGGCCTTTACCAATTTTTTGCCAAACACTTTTTTCTCTGGCTTCACCTCCTCCTCAGTCTTGATGGCTTCCTTCTCGGGCTTCACCTCTTTCTTGTCAGACTCTGTTTTGTAGGCCTTCTCATCCTTTAACTCCTTGACTGTCATCTTGGGATTCAGTGGCTGTAGTGGAAGCAGAGAACAGTAAGGAATTGACACTGACAAAAGAATAATACATAGAAAACATGTGGTGGAATAGATGTATTTCTATAGTGCTGTCAATACCCAATTTTTCAACATCATGCATATTCTTCCTAAGAAGTGGTCCAACAACATTCTACATTTCCTTGTCAGTTTTGGATTTGATTTCAACTTAAAAAAACGATTAAGTACATTTATTAACATGATGTATTGTACATCGGCCTACTAAATTTGAATCCTAGCTGATGCCCAACGTGATTGGGCCACAGTGTCTTGAGGGCCCACCTGTCATTTTAGTCTGGTGAGCAAATTTCCTCCTCAGAGGTCCAGTATCGTTCACTGCTTTTATTTCTTCGGCAGACTTCTTCAGAAGTTCATTTTCTGTTTTATGAAATATTATAACAATTAAAAATAAATGATATGACAGTGTATGTGTGTTTGTATGTGTCTGTGTGTGTGTATCATGTGATTCATGATGTTAAAAATGGTACAGGAAGTGCATGCAGCAGCACATCCTGTATAAGCAAAGCAACGGACAACTCATTAAATTAAGTGTAATATGAAACTTGGACTACTTGTCCACAGTGCTGCACAACATCATGTGTAGCATATGCAGCAGAAATCTCATAGCATCCTCAAAGACACTTTAATACAGAAAATGCCAAGGTACTGTCACACCCTGATATGAGTCACCTGTGCTACCTGTCTCTTCCCCCGCCCCCCGCTCCAGGTGCTCTTCATAATCTAATCTAATTTCTTGGGGATTTAACCTCAAGACAAACAGTCTCTCCCTGTTCTGGTTGTCAGTTCGTCTTGCGTGTTCCCGAGTCGTCCCAGCCTGTTTTCCCAGCACTCAAGAGTATCTGTATCCAGCTTACCCGTGTACCAAACCCTGCCTGGCAAGTACCTGATTCTGCCTGCCATCTGTCTGTGCCTCAACAAGACTTCACTGTGTACCAAACCTTACCTGTTTATCACCTGAGTCAGCCCACCGAATTTGACTATTAAACCTGTTACCAACTATCCCTGTCTGTGTTGTCTGTGTGGGTCTTGGCCTGAGTCACGACAGGTACAACACATTACCTTTAGGCTGTAGCTTTTCTGCCTTTTTCACACTGGGCTTAGCTTCTTCAATCTTGTCCTCAGAAAGCGCTTCCTCCTTTTCGTTCTCAGACTTTCTCTCGAGTTTCACAGGCTTCTCTTTCTTCCTTTGCACTCTCTCCAATTTTCTGACCTGTGCAGCCCTGAGATCTATAAGCAACAACAAACACCATAAGATAATGCATGTGTTTTGTATCAGATGAAAAATATTCTGGCACTGCAGCTTTTGTCATGAAATGGGGGAACTATAGTCTTCCTTACCTTTAAGAACCTCCTCTACTTCCTGTTTTGCTCGTCTTTCTGTTGATTCCCTGAGAACTACATAACATACATGTACATTTATTCTGCAGAAGAACTCGACTGATTCCAACCATAGGCAGGGATAGGTGTTATAATAACCATGTAGTTCTGGGAATCATTCGAAGTGTATGCATACAAAGTTAAAGGATACTTAAGGCATCAACTATTGTAGTTAAATTCCATAGTACCGCTAATCACGTCGATGTTACTGTAGTATATGAATACAAATCAAATAAAACTGACAAGAAATACATTAATACGAAGTTCATAAATCATATTGCAGCTATTGGATTTGATTCTGCTATATTTGGCACAGTAGTGTTGCAAAGTGGGCTTGTTCTGAGTGTTTTTTTGCAGTGTGTCAAGACACTGAATGAACACAACACTGTAGCTTTTGAAAGGCTATGGGTGTACTTCAAGGGTTCATCCAAGATGTTGTTTCCCTTCTGTTATTCACACCACAGCTAAAGTAGTATTCTGTTCTAAAAAAACATGAAAATGGCTAACACTGATATTAAACATATCATGTAGAGCCTTTTTACACTTTAATCTTTGAAATAAACATTTTTAAGTGTGTGCACTAAAATGTCAAGTTCAAAATGTTAGTTGCTCAAACTCAGTCAATACAAATATTCATTTGAACTAACTTGTCACCAAAACTAGCATAGCTATGCTACTGACATCCATTTGAGATGAACAACTTTCCTTGGAAACAAATGTTACAGATGGGTAACAAAAAGACATGCTTAAATGTTTTCACATGCTCACCATTTGCACTACTGCACAATCTTTGACAATATTTGATCATCTTTGCTGATTCAAATATCAAATTTGTATATAAAATCTATATACCTTTATCATCCTTTGTGTCTTTGCCTTGGTAATCTTCCACCTTGGGGGCCTCTTCATCAAGTTTGAGATGGGCTCTTGATCCGATTTTCCTTATTTGCTCATAAGGAATATGGACATTCCTCTTCCGTTTTGGTTCTGTTTTCTTGCTTTCGCTGTTGTTGTTGTTTTCATCATCATCAATGATGTCAGAGTAATCTTCATCATCAGTAACAGAAGGTGTTGTTTCCTTTTCTTCCTCATCCTCTTCAGATGCAATGCCAGTCATGATGTCAACAACATCAAGCTTTTCCGTTGTTAGGACGACATTATCATCCTCTTCATTTACTGGTTCATGTTTCTCTTCTTCCTCTATCTCCTTATCCTTTTCTTCCTTCTCTCTCTTCACCTCCACCTCTTCTTCCTCTTCCTTTGTGACCTCATCCTTCATTGGCTCCTCCTCCATCATTAACTCTTCCTTTGCAGGTTCTTCTTCTTTCTTCTCCTTCTTCAGCTCCTCATTCTCTACCGCTTCTTCTATGGCAGCCATGTCTTCCTCCACTGATTGCTCTTCCTTCTCCTCCTCTTTCACCTCTTCATTTTCTGGTTCCTCCTCCTCCTCCTCTTTCACCTCTTGATTTACTGGTTCCTCCTCCTCCTCTTCTTTCACCTCTTCATTTGCTGGTTCCTCCTCCTCCTCCTCTTTCACCTCTTGATTAGCGGGTTCCTCCTCCTCCTCCTCTTTTCACCTCTTGATTTGCTGGTTTCTCCTCCTCCTCTTTCACCTCTTGATTTGCTGGTTCCTCCACCTCCTCCTCCTTTGCCTCTTCCTTACCAGGCTTTTCTTCTTTCTTCTCCTCCGGCTCCTTCTCCTCTACTGCCTCTTCTACGACAGCCTGCTCTCCTTCCTTAACTTCTTCAATGCCTGTCATGTCCTGTTTGAAATGAAGATCATCAGTCATCTCTTTCTCCTCCTCCTGTTTCTTAGTTTCTTCTCTTCCTTCATCCTGATGGTCTTCTTCTGCCTCCACAGCCTTCTCTAAGGGTTGGGCCTCCTCCTGAGCTTCCTTCTCTTCTTCTACCACCTCTACCATCTTCTCTTCCTCTTTGACTTGATCTGTCTCTTCTGGTTGCTCTTTATCCTTTTTCAAGTGGGCCTTTGATCCTATTCTTCGTACCTTCTCGTAGGTTATGCGAACATTCCTCTTCTGCTTACGTTCCGTCTTCTTGGTCTCATCGGCATCCTCTTCCTGCAATTCTGCCTCCATGCCGTCACCATCAGAGACTTCTTCATCCAGTGGTCCGTCACCATCAGAGACTTCTTCATCCAGTGGTCCGTCACCATCAGAGACTTCTTCATCCAGTGGTCCGTCACCATCAGAGACTTCTTCATCCAGTGGTCCGTCACCATCAGAGACTTCTCCATCCAGTGGTTCTCCAGGATCTCTGTTCTCTGTTCCTTCATCATCTTTGTCTACATCAGTGTCCTCCTCTGCCTCTTTCACATCCTCCATGGATGCTGTGTCATATTTCTCCTTCTCCGTCTCTAAAGGAACACTGATCTTGTCCTCTTCTTTGGTGTGCATCAATTCTGCAACTGTGTCAGCAAGTCATTTTATCTGTCACTGGTTTCTATTACTCCCCACACAACACCATTAGCATTTGTCACAGGCGAGAGGTTGCAGATGCAAACACAGGGTTTAGGACACTGAATGTATGGAGGGGGGTGAATATGGTAACCGTGGACACCTATGTACACGTTCCTTGGTAATGTTAGTCGTAGAGAAAGTACTGTATGCATACCACATGTGGCAGTATTGCGGGAACAAATGAAAGATTCCAAGGAAAAGATATATCAGAAAATACATTCCATCCACACATCAGGTGTCACTCCTCAGTAGGTTAAAGAGAAGATGCTGGAAAAATGCTGGAGAGAGAACGGCGATGCGAAGACAGGTCCACATGTCACAAAGACCTTTCATGCAGTACAGTCTAATACTGATATGCACACCAATGTCAGTGGAAAGGAGTGCAGAAATCATGGAATGCCAGAAGATTATCACAAAACAATTTTTTAATGAACAAACTGTAATGCAAACAAAATGAAACATAACATATGCAGTCAACAAGTCCAAAACCACACGGCCATGTATTTATTATATTGTTTGTACCACAGCATTAACATAAAATAATGACCATGCCTTGACGTATTTATGATTTCACACCAAATTAAACAGACAGGGATTAATTGACTTGGTTCACAGATATTTGCCCGTGCAGTGTGTAGTGATGAATGAAAATATAATTTTATCAGTAATGTATGCAAGTTCAGTCTTGAATAGAGAAAAATATGTTTGACAGCAAACGTGATGGCAAACACAACTCTTCATTTATTATGATGTAACTGCCACAAACAAGACAACCAAACCATTCAACTTCAAGAAATAACTGCTATTGATCGATTCCAAATTATCTTTGGCAAATGCAAGTTTTGTATTCATGTAATACTTTGTCATAAACTGGGCAAATAACAGTGCTTACCTTTTTCCAAAGGTGGTAGAAACTCTCCTTGGATTGGATAAAGAGAGAATAATCAGTGGATATATTCAGAATAAAGAAAACATTTTATGAGGATATGTGTCTACATCAAATACTAATACCAAGACAAGGCTAGAAAAAAAGCAATTAATACTACTGACCTTTCCTCCTAATAAGATGTATCTCAGATGGTGTAGATTCACCTACAGTATGTGGGTGAGATATTGGCAACACTTAACATTAAGGTTAGATTTAAATACCACGTAACTACCTATAATATAGGTCCAATGTTGTTTCAACATTACTACTCACATTGCTAACAGGAATTGCTTTGTAACTGAATGGTGTCATGTGGCACAAGGGGAAGGGGTGTAGGGGTAGGTGGATGTTTTAAAGAAGCAGTTGAATGAATTAACAACATCCACTAACCCCCCGGAAAGACAAAACCCCCCCCCGTAGAGGACATACCAGCATTCAATTATCAATGATATCGTAATCTGATGAGGAACATACCTTTGTCATCCATGATCATGTTTGACAGATAAGCCAAAAATGTGTTCCTCTTGTCTGTGATCTCCATCATGGCATCTGTGACCACTTGCATTGGGTCAAAGGATATGTCTGGAATGATCCCTTGGAAATATTACCAGGTTAGCTTCTGCCCTCATAAAAAGTCATCTCATAGCAAGTATAAATCTCCTTCTTAACAAGCTCTACATTCCGTAAAGCTTTCCATTCTTTGCTTGCACAGTATACAATATAGATTTACACAAACACACTGTTGTTCGTTGAAGGTAAGTCAAAGGCAAAACAATACCTTGGTCTCCCATTAGCAAGTGGGAGAGGTAGTCCACAAGAATGTTCTTCTGCTCAATGATTATGTCCACTGTTCTAGTGAGAACCGTCACGGGACTGAACTCCACATCTAGGACCCCTGAAAAATCCAGGATGGAATTCATACCGGAAGTTATGTGCCGGTGCAACAAAGCACCTTAAACGTTGTAATGGTTTTCAAAACAAACTGACATGAATTGTGTTTTTGAAGGTTATGTAAAGTTTGTTAAGGTTACAAAAATATAGTGCAAGAAGAAATTTTTTTTTATCTAAATTGAAGAAAGTTACACTAAGTTCTACTGCATTGTACCTTGCAGTAGGTTCCATAAGTATGCCCAAAGTGAGCTCATCCATTCAGAGACAGTCTCCACGATTATCATGGGGTTTAAGTCCACCCATGGAAGAGCAGCTGTTTAGAAGTACCATTAACACATCGTTTAGTCATTTAGCAGACTATCTCATTCTAAATATTACGATTTTAAAGGAAAGGCATTTCAGTCGAGAAGGTTTAGTCTGTTACTGTGTCATTTTTTGTACTGTTTAAATGAAGCAACACATTTTTAGCTACTGACTTTACATGACACAGTCCAAGCACAACATCACAGAGACATTCTTGCCAAAACATGAATGATACATACCTTTCACACTATCCAAGAAAATGTCCAAAACACTACAAAGAAAGTCTTGTATGGCGTCCGACACTTTACACATGAAGCCATTGATAACCTCAAAGAGACCCTCTGCCTTTGACTACAGGGTCAATGAAGCTCAAGTCGTATTTTCCTGTGGAAAAACAAAGACATGTAGTTCAGCCAATGTCCTCATTACACCCCTAAAAGAAACACCCAAAATGTCATCTACTCAGTGAGTGTGCTCAGCCCATTAGAGACACCACTGTCTCTGGGTAAAAACTCATGAGGTCCCACAATAAGTTCAGGTCAGCCAGTATATTTGGATGATGATATATGTCATAATGGCATTTCTAAAAGGCAAGGTACCTTTAGACTATTCAATATAGTAATGAAAACATATTGTACGGGTGGATTGATGTCAGGTGGATAGATAATTTATTCCATCATCATGTAATCATTAGTACTGTACATATTTTGTCATTACATAATTGTTAAAAACGTAACACTATATTGTGTATGACAGAATCTAAACACATTTCCAAAAATCAAAGTACCTTTTAGAAGATCCAGGATAGTATCCAATACAGCACAAAGCCTGTCTTGTATGGCGCTCCCAGCTGCACACATGAAGTCATTGGTAGCCTCGAAGGCACCTCTGCCTATGATCACTGGGTCAATGTAGCTTAAATAACAGTTTCCTGTGGAAAAACAAGGATATGTTAACAACACATTCATTTAAAAAGTTCCCAATATATAAATTGACAGTATTGTAGACACCTCAAGGGGGGGGTTCAACACTGCGTAAAGCATTAAAATACCTTCTTCATCAGAAAGGTAGCTCACAAATTCTTCTTTCGCATCTGTTATTTCCTCAGTTGCAAAGTCAATGGCAGTCATGGGGTCCAGTTCAGGAACAAGCTCTGAAGAATACAAAATGTAAAATGTCTCAAATATCTATTGTTTTACATATAAAGATCCTCTATAAAATGTCTCCTGTACCTTGCGCTCCATTGAACAAGTTGGATATTTCATCTACAGCCTCATTTATAGCTTTCATGGGATCCGTGACAATTTCTTGAATATCTAAAAAGAGTATTAAATACAAAAATGTTATATAAAATATTTAAATATACATATATAATTTGGGAAGGAAACAAAACGGAACAAATCATTTAACAAGCTATCCACCATGTCAAAATGTACTATGACAAACCAAGCAAAGAGTCAACAGTTTCCTCAGAAAAATTATGACAACGAACCAGTAACTCCTTTGTATTCCACAATCTCGAACATCATGACGCCTGCCCCGATCCAGCAGAGGAGGAAAGCCAGAGCCACCAGCATCTCCACAGAGAAGCTCAGCGTCCGCAGCAGCCAGAAGCCCGGGCCCTTCGGAGGAGACGACATATGCACCGTTTCTCCGGTGTGCCCGTCGGCTACGTTGGGGGCTAGGGAGGAAAGGGTTATGAAAGGACCGCATTATGACCGGTCCTAAAAACATATTTGACGGTACAACGCTGTGGCACATTGTTAAAAAGGACAATCCCCCTCCTTTTACACACACATATATGGTTTGGCTTACTGTGTTACTGGTTATCTATAGCCAACATAACTGGTAAATCCTCTTTACATGCAGCATTTTTATTTAATTAGACCAGCCATAGGAAGACTGTTGACACATTCTCTCATGACCCATTATCTTGTGAAATGTCATACTGTAAATGGACAGTATTGTAAGACTGAAGGGTTGGTACTATACTGTACTGTACTATACGGTACTGTACCTAACAGGGTACCAAACAGCTGCATCATGCACTAGACACGCAGCTAACCTCTAAGGACAGCTGAGAGAGATTTTCCTCAGGAGCTTCGAGATATGATCACGGGATGTGGATCTATTGTGTTCTGTTTTCACTGCATGGCTTATTAATGAAGTCATAATTTCTACACTTCATCCCCAACGAGAGGTCTGGATGTGCTTGATGGCTCAGGTCAATGATGATCCATCATAACTCTCCTTCCCGAAGCACAGAGAGGGACATTTGTTTCTACAGCAACATTGACATCACTCAGGTGGTGGACTTTAAGGTTTATTTGATCAATAATTAAAGTCAACACTTTGGTTGAGTTTGAGTTGAGTTTAGAGTATGGATAGTACTTTATATCTGTACCTGTATGGAGTCATGTGTAAAAGGCTGTTAATTATATGGAATCATGTGGGAGAGGATGTTCATGGTAAGCTGATATTTATGTCCTTGGCTGTTATGTACTACTGGCGGTGTCGGGTAGGTTTTAAACACCAAAGTTATCACACCTCCTTCCCTTCCTTCAAGTGCTGCTTCAACATATGCGTAACTTCCATGATCCCCTCCTCCAATCCCAAACAGATGAAGAATCACTAACAAACAAGCATTTTAAAACACCTACAACTCAATAACACTGCTTCTACAGCAAGTGGTAGTACCAGAATGTCAGTTGTTGTAATGTTCAGGCAATGCTACTTGTTATCAAGTCTTGCCTATAAGACCTTTTTCTGTCATTTTTTTACGTTTGTATCAGTTTAACTGTGTTCCATCCAGTCAGCTACAGAGACAGACTTGAGGGGCAGTTCTAGGGCGTATGTGAAGCCCTCTGTGACATGTTTGCATGTAAAAAGGGCTATACAAATACATTTTGATTTGACTTCAGAGCATTGCAGTGAAGAGAGTTCAGTGGCCACCTCAGCACTGTCATGTTCCAGGGTGGTGCTACTCAATCTCAGGCTACATGACATGTGGTATTTATAGCAACCAACAATCATCACATTTTCCAAACAGGAGATGTCATAGAAACAAGAATGGCCTCCTGATAACATACATTGTTGTGGCAGAAACATTCCATTGAAGCAATAGATTATTGTAGTTATAATTTAAGGAACCCGAAAGGTGTGCCAGCTTTGTGTGCCAGCTTTACCTTGAGGAGCAGCTTCCGCCATGATGATTATGAAGACTTAATATCAGGCACAATCCCTCAGCGGAGAAGCAAAGCTTCTATGTAGGAAGTAAGCAGAGTCTTTGAAATCCAAACAGTTACTTAGATTCCAACCAAATCTAAAAAGAAAAACTAAATTCCATTCATTAAAGTTCCAGCTCAGTTAACCCAGTGAACTCCTTGGTTTTCAGACTCTCTACACGTAATCCAAAGGCTGAAGTCTTCTGGAGGAAAAGGAAAAGTTTGAAAAGGTTTACAGTTGCAGAGCTGCCGGTGTCACAGCATTTCAGAGGGGGCTCTGGGAGAGACAGCTAAAAGGGAGGAAGAGCGCCAAACCAGGGGCAGAGTAAGGAAAGAGGACAGCAGACCCCCGATGAGAAGCCCAGCATGTGTTGTTGGTGCCTCAGATGGGTATAGGTCAGAACGCGGCACAGACGGCTGGAGGGGTGGGGGCCGCAAGGTAACCTTACCCCCTGTAGCCTGGGTTTATTCTTAGCCAGGACTCTCATTGCTCCAGCACAGCTCCGCCAGGCCTTTTTAGGCGGTTGGGGGTTGTGCGGAGCTAGGGAGCTCCCAGAGAGGCCTGTCACGACACTAGAGCTCTGAAAACTCTGAAGGTGTCACAGGTCAGATGACACAGTGCTACTAACAGGGTCCACAACTACAATGTGGCATAAACTGATGTTGGTCTTCTTAAGTATGATTTATGTTCAAGAAAACATAGAAAAAACTTTATGTTTTAGTTGGCTTATATGGTCTGAGGTTATCGCGCTGTACAGTCAGCTGCATATTTAGCCTACTACTCAGTTGCCAATTTGTCCTTTCTCAGGTTGACGTCAAACCAATCGTCACTCTTTAATTAAATCTGTAAAGATGTGTACTAATCTGTGGTTTCGAATGACTGTTTCAAAATAAACATTCTCTTCCAGCTATAAATACCTTAAGCAATGAGCAAAGTGAGCATTTGCCACTGTCTGTAAGGGCTTGGCACAGAACAAGCCCTTAAACAGTGCCCTCTGGTGCTTTCTCTTGAGCCTTCATGTTCCACAAACACCAGATATACATTATGTCAGAGTGTATTGAGTGAGCACACAAGACATTAAAACTGCAGAAACCTGCCTGGTAGTAAATTAATTGTTTGAAGTATAGTAGACCAACATTAAAAAACTTTAACTCAATATATTCAACACTGTCGGTGGTGAACATTTACATATCTAGATCTAGAGCGTGACAGGGTGGAGACTAACCTTTCGATAAATAGATTACATTACACTGTAAATACTACCTGTCTTGACATGCTAGGAACAATGTGCCAGAACGCAGGGAACTGGTGGACCAGTCTCAAAGAAAATGAAGAGACCATGAGCACTGTGCTGCCGAACGGAAAGGTCACAGAACACAGCCGTATATCTTTTGAATCTTTATTTGTCAAACAAAAACGGAAAAAAGAAAGAACATTTATTTCAGAGCGATTGCATAATCAAATAGCAGGTAAGTAAATGGAAACATGAAGCTGTGGATGTAACAGACACTCAGTGCACTTTGTTCCCACATGGGTGATTGATTCTAGCAGACAGAATCAATCAAGCATGTCACAAAACTCCCCAAAGACATCTGTATGATTTACAACCATTCTTACGCAAACACACAAATGCACACCCGTATGGTTTGAGCTCCAGATGTTTAGAGGGTGACATGGCTGCCAGAGACCACAGGCCTGATGATGAGGGTGAATTCCATGGGGACGGGAGGGGCGACGTAGCGCTCCTCTCGTAGCAGGCGCAGGAGGAGGTTCTCTGTGTCCTGGGGCCAGCGGTACACATGCGTGTTCTGAAGCCAGCCTGGGACATGTTTCTGAAAGAGTGTGTGTGTGTGTGTGTGTGTATGTGTGAGAGAGAGACAAAAGAGAGTAAGACAATAGAGAGCATAACAATAATGAAAGAAAGAAAGACAGACAGAAAGGTAACACTTGCTATTTGATCATTAATAAATTAGAAAGTCTGTTTTTGACTTTTCTCACCAGAGTTGCATTGAGGAAAAGGACAGGGACAAATCTGTAATTCAGGCTTCCTTGTTGAATAAACTCATTCTGCATCTATATGACAAACACAACAATGATACCTTGAGACAACAACAGAACACATTTCAAATGTTTGGTTTCTCAGCACCATAAAGTGTTTAGCATATTTAGATTGAACACTAACACCATTTTTTTAAATCTCACCATAGAGTAAATGTACTTGGTGTGTAGTCCATGTCTGTCCACACCAGACCCCGCCGTATCAGCCTTGTACTTGGGACTGATGGCAATGATAATAATCACTGATTGCTGTAATAAAAAGCATAGACACAGATTTTTTACATGACCACTCCATAGCGCATATATCTGTGTCAGACCCCTACACAACCCCTACCTAATAAAGTAACAGGAATAGGACGCAAAACTACAAAATACTTAGAATATGACAGACCTAATTAATCAACTGCATCCTGTCAACTTACATCTTTTAGGTAACTGTCCATCCACTTGTTGATGTCCATACGTCTGATGGGGTTATCAAATATGTCAATCTGTGAAAATCAGATCAAGAATATTGGATGGAACATTATGACAATAGAACAGAATGGCACCTCTTCTGAATTGATTGTCAAAAGAAAAGACTGCGAGAAAAAACCCTCACCTTTGATTGGAAGCCTTGCTTGGTTAGGTATTCTACAAAAGGAACCATTTCTGCAGATGCATCCTCAGAATAGGTCACAAAAATGTTTCCTGTGCAAAAAAGTGTGAGTGTTAAATTTTGACGTAACAACACACAAGTGTTTTAACAAAGAAGTCATTCAAGGTATGACTGTCAAATAAATCAAACTTAATCTTATCTCCACGATAACAGGGGAAACGGTGATACAGGTATGCATTCTGTGGTGACTCACGACATTCGTCAGGCAGACTGATTGTCCTCCTCTTTTCCAGAGGATCAGACACTCCCCCTGCAGCCCCCCCTGAAGGGCTAGACTCTTCCTGTGTAACCAGGTTCTCCACGCTGACTTGAAACACGCCTTCTACAGGGGGAGTGGAGTACTGTGGCATGTTGATCGAGCAACTGGATCTCAGGAGGTCATAACTCTCAAAATTGCCCTGAAGCTGTGGAGCCCTTAAAGGTAAAGCGAACAACATATGGTGACCTTAAAGGAATAAAGGATGTGAGGATCAGATAAGAAGGATAGAATGTGTACACTTTTCTACATGACATTCTAAGCTGAAGAACATGCAAATATATTGCCAGCAACATTCCTCCTGCCTCCTCCTCCTGTACTGTCTCTCACCCCCACGGCTCAACTTACCAGGCGTGCGGGCCAGGCTGGGCTCTATGGTGTGTATAGGAAGTGGGCCAGTGACAGTGGTGGGGTGGATAGGTATAAACATGCTTCTCAGCTTCCCTCCACCCACCCTCAGCAGGGGGATACAAGCTAGCATCAATGGTACGGCGGCCTGTGGGCAAACATTTCTTAAGATGAAAACATTTGTCATCCATATGTGTCATCCACTCAACATTTGTCGGTTTCTAGACACCTGTCGTCCAGTAGGTTTTTTCATCTAAATGTAATAATTCATAGAAAGCTGTTTGACAAGCTGATTCACTGTAGTTGCCACATACTGAGCTGCCGTTCTCCAAAAACAGGGTTGGGGAGCCCCAATATACATTATCAAACACAAATGTGATATTTTACATACAAAACAAGAAAAAAAAAGAATAAAACACACTGTTAACTGTCATAAAATGAATATATTAGTCCACATGTGTGGCAGGTTCTTACCGTAGGGGTCATCGTGGTGGTATGGAGTAAAACTGTAGGGTTGCGGGTGATACTGATAGCCAACATCAGACCTGAGTGGTAAGGGAGGATCCAGATCCTCCTCCATGTCTCCATATTGTTGGCCCACAGACTCTGTGTCCTGCCTGGGCTGTCCTGAGGGCCCAGCCTGACCAAGAGCACCAACCGCGCAGGTCCCGCATGACCTTCCGTGTTGTACCTGTCTGTTCTTGCCACCAACTCCAGTAACATGATCTTGTGGGTGTTCTTCTGGGTAAAGCATATGATCGTGACTCGTCACTCTCCTTTGTGCTTCAGTGTGTTTCAGTGGCTGTGGAGGGGGAGCAGACTGTCCTGGTATCGGGGGCTCTCTGTGAGCGCATGGACCCATGCATACTGTTTTGTTTGTGTGTATAGATGGATGGTGATGTTCCCAAGCCCTACAACAGCCTGTGACAGCATAAGCACAGGTCCGGGGCATTTGGTTTGCTGGCGCAGCCGAGGTTATATGGTGTCCACCAACTTCTGCACATTTGTTTGAATTACAAAAAACGTTTAACTTTGAGTTGAAATAGTACTTCTCCATCTTGATGTCAATGTTTCGATGGGAACAGAAACCTGTAAAAGTGACCAGTAAATGGAGAGATGTAAAAATCCTGGCTAATTATTTTGGGACATTGTAACAAGGTTCTAACAATAAAACAATGATAGTGTGACAAGTATGTAACAGACGTGGCCACGCTCCGTCACAAGGTTAACGGACCAATGTTTACCACTCGCTGGGCTCGAACATACCATCTCTGACTTGCCAAGCGCAACCACTACCAGTTATGCCAAAGAATGGCCTCTTATACTTGAGGAGTGAGTTTCACAGATTCACACCAGTTACAATAGCAAGCAATATATATCTTCATATTCACAATTCTAAAAGTCTGTAGTCACACCTAAACAGGGTGTGGATATTCTTGCCTGGATCACCAAGAACAATTTTACCTCTCAAGGCAAGTTCATTTGTAAAGCACATTTCAACAAGAAGACAATTCAAAGTTCTTTACATAAAACCATCAAAAAAGCATAGAAACATAATACAAATGAAAAAAGATTTACAAACAATTAAGAACATTCAATAATACGTTAAAAAAGTCAAAACAGTTGTTGAGTAAAATACCATACTATATGATTATATGATGATTCAAATGCTGCAATAAGTGTCAGTAGGAGTGATACTCCATTGTTCTGACTCAGAGTCCTTTTAAACATAACGTTTTTTTAATGACTATTAAGCAGGCAAACTTTAGTTGTTAAGTTATGTTAAGTTAGTTATTTCCTATAATCCTATAAACACCCAAACAGTCCTAGAACACCCTTACCTTTCGCGAAATTCCTCTCGGGTAGAATAGGGTTTCATTATATGCTGTGTTTGTATGCAAATACTTGGATCGTGTATCATCCAATGAGGTGAAGGAGATCGAAATTCAGCTCGACACTGCAAGTGTATGTAGGCTACCGTCCGCTGCCTTCACCAGTGTCACGTGGCGAAAAAGAGGTAAAACAAGTTGCAGGCTTTTTTGTGTTACGTTTCAGTCGAAACAACACACAACAAGCTTAGAATGTAACTTACTATAAAACTATATGCTCTAATGATGATGATACGTATGCTAGAGACAAGAGTATGCTCCTCGCTGTTACCTAGGTTATTATTAGGCTACCTATGAAATGTGGATCGAACATGCAGCACAACCTGCAGATGTAGAACCTCTTCAGAATAGATTTAGCCAGGAGGGCCACGGCCATTGACGAGTACAAGTGTTTTATTACAACAACACCCTAGTTACAATAGTGTATCGTGTAGGCTACTCTACCTGTAGACTTGTATTTTATTTAGCGCAAAACCATTGTGTGCTGTAATCTGTAAACCAGTTGTCAAATTCTAGACAGTTAGGGTTATTAGAGGGTTATGGGATTTACAAATAAATCAATATTTGTGATATAATAATAATTCTAAATGGAATGTGGTTCATAGTTTATTTATTGCTAATGTGATTTTTTGGATGTTATTTAGAGCAATATATCTGGTGCTTTGTGTGTGTATACATACAGTAGCCTACTGTGCCAAAGTCCTAGGCACCCAAGATGTTCTTTGTCTTCTATATTTGCAGGCAATATAAAAGTTAAATGTTGAGAATTAATTATATTAATTATTGTAATTATTATTATTATTCTTAAAGCAGTTGTTATTTTTCTTCACTTAACTTTGTTTGTGTCTCACTAGTATACAGAATGGGAAAATGTGTCCAAACTTTTGACTGTTGTTGTGTATTGACTAATATGACATTGTCAGGTGTCTGAATACCTTTTCTGTATCAGACACCTGACCAATATATTTTACTGCTCACATTACTAAATTGTGCAATGGCATATTGAAATTCAGTCATTCAGTCTCTGTGAAACTGTGTGCAAAGAAGAACAAAAACGAAAGAGCCAGTTGCCATGGAAGTTATGGTAGGTTGTTTATTTCAAAACCAGTTGTGTATAACTGAGACAAAGACAATAAATAACATAGGGACCAAAACATAACCCAAATATCTACTGGGCGGTGTTAAATAAATTATGCAAAAACGATGGATTCTCTGACCAGTTTCTTCCCACAAAACAATAATAACAAACCTGTAAATACTCAAAAAGAGATGGCGTCAAATTCTGGCTTGTCTTTGTCATTCAGAGCATGATCCAATACAACAAGTGTTACTTGGGACTGTGTTAAGAACCTATGTCTAGGCATCTGAGGTTAAAGACAGTATCAGTCACATTAACTTAACTCGTTTGGTCTCACATACACAACATGTTATTTCCAAATACACATGATTGAGAAACAAATATTTATCCTTCATTCCAGTCATTAAAATGGCAGTTTATGTTGGTTTGGCCTTATAAGCAAAGGACATACTGTATGTTCAAAGCATAATTCTTACACAGCCTGCTGCCATTACAATATGCAACAAACATACACTATTTAAAATATTATTGTTATAAGCAATCGGCCTAACAATCTGTCACTGTGTGTAAAGGGCTGCGATCCCTCCTCACAACAGCAAGACGCTATTATGAACTAAGGTTACTTTCTAAGCTGGTTCAAAATCATTGGCTGAAGCACAAATACAGATGGAGGCACTGACAGTGCAGGTGCCATACAAGTCTGGTGAGGAAACAGGTTCATGATGCAATATAGGCATTTTGTGTTCAGAAAGCATGAAGGCATTCCCTTACATTTTAGGAGTATTACTAAACATAAAAAGGCAAGAACGGGTGCTATAATACATCTAGTTCCTTGAGAAGACAATAAGAGTTATCATTATTAACCTCGTAAAAAAGGTTGGTTGACTCCCAGAGAGAGGTTTCCGGGATATTCCAATGCACAATTTCAAAGGAGAATCATTCCTACACTTAAAATCTCCATTTTCGTTTTCAACTGTGACACACTTCGCTACAAACCATAATTCTCACTAATCTTGGTCTGGATTGAAAAAAAATCCACACATTTCCAAAATATCAAAAGTAAACGGAACAAAAAACAAAAAAACAGGGATAAGTAAACAAGCATTTTATATTTACACTAAATACAAGTACACAACATGTCTCATCCCTTCCACCACACCCGTTCAAACCTAGCATCATCCAGGCTTCCTCGAACAGCACTTTTTGATGGGTCTTAGTCTGGTCAGTACTGAATGCATATCCCTCTCAGTGGAAGATGGTGCGGGTCAGGTCAGAAAGCGAGAAAGAATCTCAGAGAGGGAACTGGAAGTTGGAAAGTGATACTAAGTTGTCTTTGCATCGCAGTGGTGGCTAGGGTCCCTGTACCGGACAAAGGTTGTCAGTCTGTCAAGTCATTCATCTCACTGCAGACAGATTAAGTGGTGATGGTGGAGGTGGTGGTGATGGCGCCCTCTGCTGGTTGAGACAGGGGCTGGTAGGGACGGGTCACTCAGAGGTTGTCCCCAGGCTGGTACTGTGGCTCCGTGGCTGTGAAGTAGTCCTCCAGAAAGGCCTGCAGGTACTCGAACGTGGGCCTCTCCTCGGGGTCCTTCTTCCAGCACTGCACCATGAGCTCATGCAGGGAGATGGGGCAGTCCTGGGGGCAGGGCATCCTGTAGCCTCGCTCCACCTGCTCCAGCACCTCACGGTTGTTCATACCTAGATTGATACAGCACATCATTAGGGTTGGTTAGATACAGAAAGACAGGCTGGACACACATTGTTAGGTTGATTACAGTGTGATATTGAAGTATCTGTACAGTCTTGAAACACGATACACACACACACACCCTTACACACAAATGTGCACAGTCATGCACACACACACAGAGAAACACACACACCTGGATAGGGCACTCTGCCCTTGGTGACCAGCTCTGTGAGCAGGATGCCGAACGACCACACGTCTGACTTGATTGTGAACTTCCCATAGAGAGCAGCCTCCGGTGCTGTCCATTTAATGGGAAACTTAGCACCTGGAAACAATCCGTAATCAGTAAACCGTCCTGTCGGAGTCCATTAGAAAGGGCAGTAGTACAGTACTTGTGTCTAGTGGGTGTTTTGAATGAAAGTGAGCAATAAGTAGGTCAATGTACTGTTTGGTTTTCCTCATCCACCACCATTTCAACAGTCTACACAACACATTTAACACTCGTTTATGGGGGAAGATATTTATGATTTAAATTCCTATTACTCCCATTCAGTTTTTGTATTATTCTTTTCCCAGTATTTCTCCCTGTGCCTAATCCTAACCAGTTTCAAACAAACAGGAGTCTTATCATGTTTACAGGGAGACGGTTGATGTGGAGGTTTGCCTGGTATGCTCTTAGTCAGCTACCTCAGGGAATAGAGTTCATTTGGGTCAGGGTGTGCCTTAAATGTGACTGACAGATATGAAGAGACCTGCCCTCTTGTCTTCCTCCACATCCTGTAATGTATTGTCTGGTTCTTCACAGAGCATTAAAGATTACATGGCCTACCATTACAATCATGCAGTATAACCAGATTCATTTAAAATGAACATTATCTTGCTTAGGTGAGAGTGAGTGCAAAGGTTTCTCAAATGTCTCCTACACACAGCATCCCCGCTGTTGCTTACAAAATAGTTGCTCAGGTAAGACCATTGTCGCCATCATTGTTGTAATCATCATCATTCATTATTCCAGACCACTGTAGAAGAGATTTATACCTTGTCGTGCTGTGTACTCATTGTCCTCTATGAGTCTGGCCAGACCAAAGTCAGCGATCTTACACACCAAGCTGTCTCCAACCAGGATGTTAGCAGAGCGCAGGTCTCTGTGGATGTAGTTCATCCTCTCGATATACGCCATGCCCGCTGCCACCTGGGAAATCATGTTAGATCGTTGATCATTTCAGTCAAGTCCATGTGATGTGTTTTTTTAAGATGGCCGAGGTAGAAATCATAATGAGATCGAGGAGAAGATATTTGCTAGCGATTGGGCGTTAAGTGCCATGTATCAAACCAGTCAGTTTCTGGGAGGAGCTGAGATACCTGAGCAGCCATGTCTACCAGGTTGGGAAGCTTCAGTCCTCGTCCTTCTCCGTCCTTCAGGAACTCAAGCAAACTCCCTGGTGTCCACAGAGAGAGAGAGAGAGAGGTAGAGAGAGAGTAGGAGAGAGAGATATGAGTAGACTCATAGTCAAAGATGGTCACCTGCCCGGCGAACGCAAAACTCTTGATTCGAGTCGGAATTGAAAGCAGCCGTTGCTCAAGCTAGGAATTGATCGGAGCACTATGAGAGCGGCTGCTGTGAGAACTGGCGAGAGCAATGCAAAACTGAACTACCTCTGTCAGGCCTAAATAGTGACAACATCGGCCTGAGACGTTTCCATGACTCGCTATGCGTGCAAAACGTTACACGAACACACATTCCACAAGGAGTGAGAGAGGAGGGAAACGGTTGAAATGGAGCGAGCGATTGATCACGCTCGAGGCTCAGTATCCGTATCTCCGGCCCCACCTTTATTCATGTACTCTGTGACGATATAGATGGGCTCCTCGGACACCACGGCGTACAGCTGCACCAGCTTGTCGTGCCGCAGCTTCTTCATGATCTGGGCCTCCTCCAGGAAGGACTCGGGAGACATGGTGCCCGGCTTCAGGGTCTTCACTGCCACCTTGGTGGTGCCGTTCCACGTGCCTGCCGGGAGGGGGGAGAGTGTGTGTGTGGAGGGGGGGGAGGAGGGGAGGAGGTGGGGAGGGGGAAGATAGAGAGACGCGCGCAGGCTTTATTTTAAATCAGCAGTGACATGAAAAACCTTCCCTTTAACACGACTGGAAACGCTTCCGGATTGATTGTCTAATATAACTATTCTAAAAACACTCTAGGACACACGGTCAGTGCCTTATTTCACGTTTAATCTCAACGACGCTTGGAATCGAATTTAATCAAAAACTCCTAATCTAATGTTCCACCTTCCAATCAAATGAATACACATTACGTCTGTAATCCAATTATACCCATGATCAAGATACCCGTGGCTTAGAACAGAGCAGAACAAGAAAGTGAATCAGATACACACCTGTACACTGGTATGCATACATGTCCTGTTTACATTCTATTTTTTCTATTCATATTCTCCGTGGTGTTTGTCATAGTCCAGGCAGTCTGCTTTAGTCACTACTAGCCTAGCCTATATCAATCATGGTGGTCGGCTTCAGCCTATGGTAGCCTACCATGGCCAGTGACACATACCCATCCAGACCTCTCCAAACTGCCCGTTGCCCAGACGTTTGATGAGCTGCAGCGACTCCCGCGGGATCTCCCACACGTCTTTGGTTTTGACGGACAGGTCGGCCAGTCGGGGCATGCCCTTGTGGCAGGGCACGATCAGGCGGCAACACAGCCCCGCTGCTCTGGCTGGAACACATTCACTTTATTGACAATTCTGGTGCAACAAGTACACGTTTGGAATTCTTCTCGTTTTGTCCTTGTGACCAATTGACTGGTGCTACTGTAGCCTTCACATCAACATACTGTTCATATTCCTGACTATAGTTAGATACGGTCAGGAACTATCGTTCTCTTGGGCGGCAGAAAACCCAAATAACTGATGCGTTCAACACACTTGATTGCGTGTGCTGGACTGTCTGGTTATGTCTAACTGTTCTCCAGGGACACAGTGGCTGCAGAGACTCACCAGAGTAGTGAAGCACCAGTTGCTGCAGAGTGTCAAACTGGGCCCTGGTGGTGATGTAGTAGCCGCCACTGTCCAGCTTGCGGATCTTGTAGTGTTTCACATGGTCTCCTTTGATGTCATCCCAGTCCTGGATGGACAGTGAGAAGGCCCCTGACCCCAGACACATGGGCCCACAGTTACATCAGAGCAAGAGCGTGTGTGGGTGTGTGTGTGTGTGTGTGTGTGTGTGGACTTATCATACAGGAGGAAAGTACTAGTCGATCTGTATTTGTCATGTATCTGTGCAGTACCTTTAGTGGTTTCACTCTCTCGGATGAGGAAGGTTCCTCTGGGGTTGCCGTTGGACAGCAGTTGCCTCTCTGCATCCTTGCGGCCCAGTTTACCAAAGTACCAGCTGTAGTGGAAAGTACAGAGTTAGTATTTTAGGTACAGAACGGCATTTTCCAAATGTACAGCAAGATGTTTTGCTCTGTGTTTAGGAGCTGAGAAGGGTGTGTGTGTGCGTGTCTGTGAGTATGTTTTAGGGCTGAAAACATTAAAAACTCACTCCTCGGCCTGGATGGAATCCACTGGAGCCACGTAATTACTGGGAATGTAACCAGTTCCACCCGTAGTGAGAGAACGAGCCTCCCACCAATCCCCCTCACTGCCAGAAAGGAAGGGAAGAGGGTTAGAGAGATGAAGAGAGAGAGTGATAGAGAAAGAAAAAAGGAAGAATGTTTTTTCCAAACTCACAAATGATCCACACATTCTAAAAAGCCTATCCTATCTTATCAACACGACAACGGTCCCGTACAACCATGATTTCAGAAGATGAATAGAAAAAAAGGCATATGGAACAAAACACAAAAATACAGATGTGGAAACAATCCCCTACCCCCCACACACACACACACACACGCACACACACACACATCCCCGCCCGTGGTCTTGTCATCACTGGGATGCTTTCACACTTACGTGCTGTTTAGAATCTGGAACTTCTCTCCTTTCCTGAAGCTGAGGTCATCCTCTGTCCTCGCCTCATAGTCGTACAGAGCCACAAACAGAGTGACTCCTGCAGGAGACAAAGACAGATGGATGACACGCGTAGACAACAGACAGTAAGACTTTCATAAGCTTGAGTTACTGAGTAGACTTTGCTGTGGGGTTGCTATATTCCCATAGCATATCACCTACATAACATATCATCTCATAGCTGATGAAAGTCCTGAGAATAATTGCTGCTTTTGAGTGCTGTCCCCAAGAGTAATTTGAGTCTGATCACAAAACAGCTTTTAAAAAGTAAAACTAGCTGCCTGTTCAGTCAACCGTGTAAGTCTCATATGTGATTTGATATTTCCCCCGTGTCTCGATATATCTCTCAATAGATCTGGAACTGGAAGAGTGATTTAATTTCCTGATTTGCTAAGAAGAATCCCCATGCGGTCATGCAAGTTCCACTGACCCTTCAACCGCACCTGACAATGTCACATCTTATATGTCTCCCCTACTAGTGAGCTGAAGTCAGATGCGATTTGTAACCTCTTTAAGCTTTGGAAAAGTCTACTTGCAACATTTCCTTCGGAAGGATACATTCCCTTCTGAACGATAAATAGTAATGTTAGAATCTTCAAAATGCTGATTTGCTCAGACTTCTTTGGAGAAGATGTGTTTTCACACAAACAATCTCAAGAGTTGGAAGTGCTGACTCTGCAGCGCATAGATTTGTGTCAGATTTCACCTCCAGTCGTTTTCATCAAAGCAGTGGGGAGTCGATCATTTATGCACATATCAGATCAGATCTACAAAGTCTGCGAGAGAGACTGCAAACCTGTTACTCTACCCTTCATCCGATTTACACAATTCAGCACAATGTCTGAAGTTACGGTTTCCAAAATGTGTCTTTTGATGCGAGCCTGAAAGCCTCTGGCCATTGCCTCTCCCATGAACTCCCAGCCAATGGACACTCCTCCTAGTTAATACAGCATACATTTACTACAACGACAGGAAATCCCAACCACACCCCCGACCTCTCACCTGTCCCACCACACCCCGACCTCTCACCTGTCCCACCACACCCCGACCTCTCACCTGTCCCACCACACCCCGACCTCTCACCTGTCCCACCACACCCCGACCTCTCACCTGTCCCTCCACGGGATCGAAGTGTCCCGGACTGTGAGGATGTGTGCACCCCTCCGAAGACGGTCACCCCCTGTGTGCTCGCCGCGTGGAAGTTGTTGTAGTTGGGGATGGTGGTGACCCCGAAGCTGGGGTAGTGCTGCGGCGTGGGGTCGGCTCCATAGCGGTACCCCGAGCTCTGGGTGAGACTGGTCTCTCTGTCGTCTGTGAGTTTGGCTGCTTCTTTATCCTTACATTGGACACAGCCCATTCTCTACTGTCTGCGGGGGAGGAGAGGAGAGGAAAGAGGACAAGAAAGCAAACGAAGGGGAAGGAAAGTGGAGGAGAGACATGAAAATTAGAAAGGAGCCAAAAGGAAAACGGTCTCAAGGCATTCCACAGGGTATTACGATTCAAAATTCCATTATGGTGAATTTTCCTTGGGGAGACACCAGGGCCAACCAGAACATTGTACCAATTAGAATGAAATAAAACACATCCTGTCAAATCCCATTACTGATTATACAGAAGACTCTGATATGAATTGGTAATGTATATTACACCCTAGCATAACAAGTCAAGCAGCTGTGCTGGACTAATTTGATTATGCTAACTACAGCAGGACTATATTTGTGTGTTAAGAATGTTATGGGTATTCTTTAAAGTATGTAATCCAGCTTTAACAACCGTAATAATCTTGTTAGGCAATATTACAGTCTGAGAAAGAAATGTATGCTCAGTAGTTGCGTTTACGAGATGGCAGAAATACTTTATTGTTGACTGTTTCATGAGGTCCACGCCCTACTATAAATAAACCATACGAAGCTTGTATAGTTATCTCTCTCTCTCACACACAGAATCAGAAAACAAAAACAAAGAGCCCAGCTCCCAGCCTAAAGGCGGTAGCTCCACTGAAACAACCAGTTTGGTTTCTCTAAAGCTACCCTATTCCCTTTTAATGATTGACACAATCTGTTTTGGCAATTCAAAAAACTTTGCGGTCTTGAAGGAACTAATAAGACTAATGCATGTTCCAGATAGCTAGCTCTCCCCTAAGCTCCAAGAGCCTGAGCAACTGGATAACCTGCCTCGCCGGCTGGGAAACATGAAGAGTACTCGTCCTCCATCGCCAGTCACCACCAGGTCACTTCAGCGACAACGTTCATTCAAACTTGTTTACCTCCTCCACTGTGGCCGGGAGAACTACACCGGCTAGCTTTCCACTGCTGAGGGCATACTTTGACACCCCCGGTTGAGGCCCAGTAGGATACAATACACAGACCCCAGACCCTGTGTTCTCAACCCACAGCCCCGGTGGGGTGGGAATGGGTCTCCGGTGCTGACACCATTATGTCAGAGTGGCTCAGCATTACTAGTCGAAGGATCGTCTTGTGAGAAATGGCACGACTGCTAAAGCAGATTGAAAATAGAAGGTCATGGTCTTTGCCCCTGGACAGTGATGGCAACAACACATCCTTATCAAAGTCATGGAACGGTGCCAGCAGCAAGCTATTTCTTTACCAGGTATTTCATCAAATAAAAAAAACCCTGGCTTTATTGAATCTGGCCAAAACAACCCTAGAACCTGAACAACATAGACGCCGTCAACAAGTAATGCGAGTGAATGAATTACATATTCCTATACTGTCAATCAAAACATAGTGTGTATTCGCAAACCTGAATCCCAATTACTACTACTGATTCCAGATGGGATGGATTAGCATCACTTTCTCGGTGGTGTCTGTTTCTAAACAAGTTCTAGTCCACGATGCTGCTGTAACTCTGTGGGGAACAGCGAAAGCAGAACAGTCAGGAGAGAGACTGTGATCCTCCAGGACTGCACAGCCTAGCCGGGCTTTACAAGCTGTGGACAGGAAAGCCTGCAGAGAAAACGCTAACAGATGTGTTGTTTACAACATACCGCTGCTAAAACAGGCTACAGCGGAACTGCTAACTTGTGTATAATTTGAAAACCGGAATATTTGCATCATTCCTGAAATGTATGTTTTCCTTCCAGGTTCAGGTTCCAAAACTGCACTCTGAACATTTCTTGTGACCGTCAAAACACCCGCCACTACTGGGCAGACAAGCACAGACACATTAACTACGGTGCTTTGGCACTTACCTACGGGAAGCTCTTGTGTCACTGTGTCCAGTTCTCTATTTGGTCCACATTGCTTAGCACGGAGCACAACGGAGCCACTGCAGATAGAAGGCAGATTTATTTGATTCATTACAGTTTGAAATGAAAAGAGAGAAGGATATACCGATTACCATTCCTGTATAATCCTCTACTCAACCATGATGCTATGATGACATTAAAATCTGGTAATCTGTAAATGATAGGATAATCTTTCTCGATGTACATGTTCACATCCATCAGAATACTGTATGTACAGTATAGGCTCCTTCTTAGGAGGCATCTTTAGGTATTATACCATATCACACTAGAACCGTTTAATGGGGAATGATGAGTGAATGAGGATTGTGATGTCATCATTTTCCCCATAGGGATACAAAAAAACTATTTATTCTATAAGTAACTAGGCCTGGGACGAGGAGAGCTTTGAAATAAGCATGGCAGGAAACTAGGGCATCTGTCATTGTCTACATGTATGCTTCGTCAATCTACTGTGTTGATAATGTGCTTTGGCTTAATAAACATTTGAAGCATGTGAATGAATGAACCATGCCTGCATCCATTTGGGTGTTATGGGTAAAGTTACAGGAAAAGACAACGGAAATCAGACATTTTGGAAAAGCAAGAAGATGATGGACTACACTGTGAAGTGCTCTACATATTCAGATATCACTTTACAGCCAAATGCTCAAGATAGGTGGACTGCTGTAGGTTGTTAACATTTTGAAATGGCTTCATAGGCCACAATATTTCAACTTGAGCTATGAATCGTGACTGAATCTACCAATCAGAGTTATCTGAGCCCTGTCACACAAAACCTAGCTCTTCAGCTACACGCGCCCCACTCATATCCAGAGATATGGAAAGGCTCTGATTCAGACCAACCACATACTCCGACTAAACCACACATATGCACAACCTCCAGGTCCAGTTCTCGGGGCACTTCCTAGCACTGTGCCATGACAGACGCACAGGCCTGCTCGCCAGCGGAACCTCAGGCACAACATTCCTCCCAAAAGATGGTGGCATCAGAGCCGAGGGGGTTGTCACCCTCAGTGGTGCAGGGTATCGCATGACCACCATGGCATAACAAAGAGGCGAGTCAGGCTATTTTCAGACCCAAACAAGCAGCTTGCCTCTGTGAGGACCAAACTACCATCATGAAGAGCCTCCAACGAGGACACCATTGTATAAGGTTCCACTGTTAAAAGTATAAGGCACAAGGACGAGAGGAGGGGCACGGGGGTTTGGGGCGTTGTCTTTATAGGGGTTTGTTGGGACTTTGTAACTAGGAATAATAAGCGCTTCACACTCAAGCAGACGGAGAGCCATAAAGACACACACACACACATCCATACCCAACAACACTGTGTGAGCATAGTGATTCCTGAATCTGCAGAGGTTTACTATTGATGATCAATAGTTGGTGCCAGACTAATGGACGTGAAGCTTTTACTTTGATTTAAAAATCTGCACAGCGCTGGATTAGACTTTGTCAACAGTCCTGGTAGAATGTTTCCCATACTGTAAATGGTTGTTGAGCATGTTGAGCTCCTGTCCTCGCTCCTATCCTGATCCTTGAGCACTTGATCAGGTTTGCTGCTTAACCGGCACACCAGAATGGGTACCGGGGTAAATTAATTTAATGAAGTGGGCGGCTTTATTTTTGCAATCTGGATGACCTGTGCTTTAATCGCCTAACAAATCACAGAAGACCCTCACAAGCAGGGTTGACTAAACCAGACCTACTTCCCACATGGCTGGAAGATCAATGTTTGACATAGGATAGAAAGTGTCAGTAGGGGTCACATGCATCAGCAAACAGAGTCTATAGCAATAGGTACAACCCATATTGTTGTCTTGCCAATTCATAACTAACCCTTTTCCTTGTGTTTACAATATGATGACCCAGCTAATGATGGCAGTGTTGAACACCAAAGAACAGGACATGTCATGGCCTTGATTAATTCCATGTCTTTGATCAGATCAAAACACAAAATGTGTTTAATTTGTGGACAAGGCCAGTCCTCTTCTTTGAACCCTGTGGCACCTAAATCTGCACAGGCTTATTTAATCACAAATCATTATGTGATTTAATAAACTACAAGCCTGTCACTCTGTCAAGTATGGAGTGATTCTGTTCTCCAGCCTAATGAAACAAACCAGGGACACCCCTCCCACTCCCATCTCTTTGAAGTGCTCTCAATATAGTATGACTTGATTTACTTACATAATACAACCCACCACCTATTTAACTGTGAAATGGCAACAACAAAAAAACGTTTTTCAGTTGTGTACCATTTACCAGCTTCTGAAAGCCACCAGTGAGCTTACAAAGTTTGCTTTAGCGCAGGCTCATACATTCTCCCGTTACATGGACCCCATTCTCTGGATAGCTACAATATTTGCTTGTCTTCGAAAACTGAGTTCATTCAGTGTATCAACAGAAACACAATGGCCATGTTTCATTGGCCCACAAGATTATCTACACAATGCAATGCAGTGTTAGCCTTTCAAAGCATTCTTCATGTACTGAATGAAAAAAAGGTTGTCAGAGAGCCCACAGCTGACCCACAGCTCACATTTAAAGAGTGGCTTTTATAAGCTGTATTTTAGCATCACACTGCGCTGGCCTGAGAATATCCCATTAGCAAACGAAAATCCCTAAACCCATACAGTTGTGAGAGCTCTGATGGTGTAAGATAGTGTTATCGGAAAAAGAAAAACTATGTTTCAGCCCAACATTGGCTAAACTATGTCTATATTCAGACATCCACACTAGCAGGTCATTTCCTGGCTGATGTGTGGATGTTGAATCTGCTTTGGAATACAAACGTTCTTTCCAGGTCTCCTGCCAGTGGGTTGGGGCAATATGGTCAGAAGTCAGAACACACTGGAAATTATGATGTTCAAAACATAGTGGGAGGACAGGCATTATGTGAGATTGGAAGGCTCTTTTGTACTGTAAAGGATTTTTTTTTGTGATGGGTGTAAACTACAAAAGTATAGGGTGGATCAATGTTTTGTTAGTAACTTTTCATATGTGAATTATGTTAGAGATGGTGGTGTATGAAATGTTCTAACTTGCCATTTCATGCATTTAAAAAGAATTGCTGTTTCTCTGTCTGATTCAGTCTTTCTATTGACAATGAAAAACAACAACAAAATATGGTCAGTAGGCAGTGGGTCTGCAGAAATGGATAAAAACAAAACGAATAGAACCTTTTATGAATGGCATACTATTGTGCATTCTATCAAGTCTATCCCTGGTGGTTTAAATAGCCTGGGAATCCTCGCGAGACATTGTGATGCGCTATGCATTCATTACATTTGCGATGGCAAATCTGTGAGAGATATCACGCAAGCCAAATGTGATTTACATAGGCACAGGAATCCACCGGCCAATCGGCAACTCCCTACTTTAATTCTGAATGATATAACACAGGTGAACTCCATATGAAACTCCATGCAATGTGCCTAATTGTATGACTCCCGTGTATAAGCCGATACGTCTGAAAGCCTTAGTATTCCTGAGTCTTGTTCAGAAAACTAAGCTATAGCCTTTAGGTAATTGTGAACGTGTGGTGAAAAGGCAACAAGGTTGCACCAATACGTTCTATGTATTCGTTTTAGCAATTTATATGGCTACATGTGCAGATGGTGATAACCCGGATTCTGTTTTTTTTGTAGATAATTGATAGCGTCTGAGTGCAGTCAACATAAATTGTATTTGGAAGAAACCCATTATAAACCCGTGAAGGCCGCCGGAGCAGTTCAGATTGTGTATTGTAGCCTTGGCTACTCCGCAGCGCATCCTTTCCCACTGCAACCATAGAACTGCAATCGAGCAACCCTCCGGACTAACAGCATTGCAAAACACCCCTAGAATAACGGGTTCCTTCATTCTGTTATACCTATCCAAATCACTAGTGTCTTCCGGATCAGATAATACAGGTAACGCACATGGCACATGTTTTCTACAATGTTAAATCTCGTCAACAGTTTTTTTTATCACCTTTCGCCAATGTAGCCCATTCAGAGAGCAGTTAAAGCGAGGCGAAGGAGGCGGGTGCACCATCAAATTCAAGACAAAAAACATGCTTACCGTGGACAAAGCGGCCTAATCCATTGGGTTTTCTAGTAGTAGGTCTACAGCAACAAATGCATCGAAATGGCTACATATGTGGGGAGGCTTTTGCAATGCGAAAACAACAGAATCCTGCCCGTCCCTGCGCCTCTCCAGTCCGTGCGTACAGACGATGGCGTAAAATATGATGCGGATTCGCATGGACCAAAGCTGTAATTGACAGCCTCTACAGCCAATCGGCAGCTACAATATGTTGTCGAACCCATTTTTGTCTTGCCTCCGGATTTGTGAAGTGACTAAAAAACAGACGCGACATCACTGGCCTAGGCTTTTAAAGGACTATGTAGTGACCTAAATGCCTGTTATTTAAGGACTAATGTAGCCTACACATTATGGATTACGGCTCATTCCTAGAATGCAATATTATTATTTACAATAAAATACCCTCTTACTATTATTCCTACAACTTTAGCAAATTCCTTTACACAACACAGAGTTCTTTGACACAGGTGTCTGACAAAAGTATCACCAATTCTTAACCAAATGAATGGATTTGTCTTTACACCATACCAAAGTAAGGCACGGGTAAAACCCATTCTCTTTGTAAACCTCATAAGATAACCAGTGTCTGTGGACCCCAGAGGGACTTCAGGAGTGGGGTGGGGATCTAAAGAAAGCATTATTTGATTAGATAAAGTGTCAAAAGTAACGCTGAAAAAGTTTGATATCAATCACATTTTGGATGTACACAATGTTAGTTGACTGCTTAGATGCTAATAATGAAATGCCAAACTAATGCAAACGGAATCTTCCTCCAAGCTGAACTGTTCTCACTGTCCAATGGGAGGCAGTAGTGGGCAACAACTGCAAGGACACGCACACATGCACACACACACATTTCAGATTTTACAGGTGTCTTGAATGGATGCCTTCACATGAACATGTTGTTTGAACATCACAGATGCTTAAGAGTGTCTGTTCCATATATCCTTATTCCATCTTGATAATAAGTAATGCATTGCTACAGATCTATGGGGGTATATCTCCAAAGCTTTTGACAATATCATAACAGGATAAAACATAGAAATAACCAGAAGAAATGGGTAACCTGACTTATTTGAAACCTACTATATGTAGTAATGATTGCATTGCATCAAGGAACCATTTTGCAGAGGTTACCATGGAAATACAGGTCATGCATTGATGGGTGTTGAGGCTGAGAGGCAGAGAGAAGACTTGTGGTTGATCAGCACGCTAGAACTCTCAGTAAACACTAATGTAAAAACGTTAGTGAGTAATGTCCACTTAGGTCCCTAGGATGCTCCCAAGCCTAATATCAGAGTTATACTAAATTGGGATGGAATGTGTGTGTATGTGTGTGTGTGTGTTTGTGTGTGTGAAAACCATTTTTTCTGTGCCGTGTAGAAATGCATGACCAATAGGCTATTAACTTTTAGAAATACCTATTTTGTTTGGCAAAGCACAAACCTGATGATGTCAAACTCAATAACAAATAGGCCTATACGTTGTTTTTTTTAAAATTAATATCACTGGCTTCAACAACTTTAACATGGTGCACTTGTATTTCCCTTAGAAGTTACTTTCTAGCTGACAGAAAGATAAATGATCTAAATCTCGCCCTGTGTCTAGTAGGCTAGCAATGAGCATATTCTTGAATGAGTTAAACCCGACAATAGCAACAACGAAGTTCAAACTCGTTTAAATTGTTGTTGCCATACGAGAAATGAGTGTAATCTGACAAAGCTCCTAAATAGTTGACAAACAACAAATCTATTGATAGGATTTAGTCATTTCTGAGATTGCATAGCTGCCTGGAGCAAACATACAATTTGGTGTGAAGAAAATGGTTTAAGAAAACAGATTGACTGTTTACTGTGTGACACTGATTAATGTGAGAATAAAAACAAGTTGTATTTTTCCTCCATTGTCTAATTTAACATCGCCCTCCATGAACCTCCCCACCCTCTACTTTTTTAAGACTTCTCATTGGTCGAACGAGGATTGCTGTGTCGTCATACCCTGGAATGCCCATTCATCAGTGGACTTGGGCGTTGTACTCCGCATCTCATTTGCAGCAGGGGCAATTTCTCCATTTTCAAATTCTCTTCGGGGAATAAATTGGACGATTTTTTGTTCCTTGAATTAAATCTTGCGGCTTTTTTGCTCTCCGTATATTTCAAGTGGGGTGCTACTGGCTCGAAGTTGCGTCCGAAGCTTTTAACAAAGGGAGAGTTCAAGATCTCACTAGAATTTTGGAAGGAAGCTTGCGGTCTTTGTTCATTCATTTGATCGGTTGGGTTTCTTTGTTGGGCTAGAAGCATGGGAGCACAAATCTCCAAAACCGGTGCTAAAGAAGAAATCGCTGCAGATAAACCAGCAGAAGAAGCGGCAGTTGCAGCCAAGACAAACGGACAGGTACTTCAATATTTGCAAGTAATTTGGTGATTTGTAAGTCTTTGTCTAAAAAATTGGCAAAGTGTTGCGCCAATGGCGAGCTCCTGCGCAATTGAGCGCATCCCAATGATCGCCGGTATTCAGGGAAAGTGGCCACATGTATCCATTTTGGAAAAAGCTATATTCGGCACACTTTCATCCTAAACACTCGCCATGTAACAAATATCCTGATTTTTTTGTATGTATGTACGGATCGTGGATTGTAATGCCTAATTTAGTCGGTAGTTTTCTCTCTTGGGAGAGAGGATCAAGTAACACGGCATTGTAGGCTAACGTTTGGTAAATCGCAAACATTTCTTTTTTGTGTGTGGCGATGCCTAGATGTTTTTGTTACATTGTGTATCCTGTGTTTTTGGATGAAGCATGAATACTATACAAGACAACTTCAGTAATTAACGCTGAAATGTCTAGACTTGCCACTCAACGTGCATGGCCATTTTAATCAAGTTACCACGCCTTTGTTGCAAGATGCAGTGCCATGCTCTCTTTCCCCATTCAAAGACCAGTAAATTGATCGAAAATAATACACAGATAATCGGGGAGGATGGGGGGGGTGACAAAGCAGGCCAAACTGGCCATAGTTTGCTTGATCAATTCGGTCAATTGCAATATTACTCGCAATGACATTCGCTAGAGTTGGCTGGCTCAATGGTTTCCTACAGGTAACGTTTTAACTGGCATATTGGGCACCATTGCCACGTTTTTACGTTAACTTGTTGTTTTAGAGGCTTAGTTAAATTGACGAGACAAGGCCATTTAAATCATCCCGAATTCCGGCGCACATACCCTGATTATGATGCATTTATGGGAAGGCCACAACGACACCTAGTGGTTGCTAGTTGTAAAGTCGGAGGGCTAGGCCCCAGAATGATCGGTCCTCATTCTCCTAGTAACAGATGTTGCCACACTATAAGGACATTTCTTATTGGCTGCCACCAGACATATGCAAAAAAGGCATTTCATATACTTACTGCTTGGGCAAGTGGTAGTCTTGTCTTCATATTTCGACAAGCTTATCCAGAGGCTTCAGTGTGGTTTCTTTGTGCATTTTCATTCATATATTTAGCAAAAACGACAAATGGTGCATACTTAGTAGGCCTATAACAGATAGTCTAGGTCCGAAAGTGCATTGTTGAACCATTATTCCAGGGGGTTAATGTCAATGAACAGTCAGTATTGTATTAAACACAATGGCTCAAGTAGAAATACAACTGTAGGAGTTAGCAAGTAGCTTTTCAAGTCACATTTCTTTTGTACCTTGTCTGGTGGTCCATGAGATGCATTTGTAGAGGTAAAAGGTGGAATCAAATCAATTCTTTAACTATACATTGTCCCCTTTCTTCAGGAGAATGGACATGCGAAAACAAATGGAGACGCCTCTCCTACAGAGGAAGCAAACAAAGCTGAGGTCCAGGCCAACGGCAGCTCCCCTACTGAGGAGACGCCCAAAGAGGCAGCAGAGAAGGTAGAAGCTGCGGAGGGGGAGAAGGAGCCGGCCGCCACCAACGGGGAGGCCAAGCCAGAGGAGGAGGAGGCCGCAGGCACCAGCGACGAGGCCAAGCAGAAGAAGAAGCGCTTCTCTTTCAAGAAGCCCTCCTTCAAGCTGAGCGGCTTCTCCTTCAAGAAGGGCAAGAAGGAGTCTGAGGAGGGCACCGAGGACGGAGAGGCCGCTCCTGCCGAGGAGGGGAAAGTGACGGAGGAGGCCGCCGCCGCGACCGCCGAGGAGGAGGAGGCCAAGCCCGCCGAGGCCGGGGAGGAGGCCGACAAGGAGGCTCCTGCAGAGGAGGCCAAAGCCGAGGAGCCCAAGGCTGCAGAAGAGGTGAAGGGAGAGGCCGCTGCCGGGGAGAAGCCGACGGAGCCCTCACCCGCAGAGCCTGAGTCAGCAGCCAGCGGGGAGGCGGCCCCCGCCGCCAGCGAGTGATCCTGCACAGTGCACAGAACGAGACGCCAGAATGGAGAGAGTCAAAGAACCTGTTTGTTTGTTTGAAGGAATGAGAGGACTTGTCTAAAACCAGGGATATTTCTTTTGTTCATTTGTTGTCGGTGTTTACTGTTTTCTATCCATTTCATCCATAAATGGCTGCCAAGTCAACTGCAGTGAAGGACAGGGCATTCGTAGAGAAGGCATGCGCCATCACTGTTTTTTTGCATATGTGATTGTGTGAGTGAGTGTGTTTCATGTGTGGATGTGAGTATTTGTTTTACACGTAACCATATAACTAACTGTATTGAAGTTGGAAGTTGTCATATTTAAAATGAAGTATTTGGTGTTGGGCAATTGGATGTAGCTGAGACTGCAGGAGTGACACATCAAGATTCAAAGGGAAGTCCTACGGCAAATCTAGATGCTGTCAGTGTGCAGTTCACCACATTGTTTACAATTCCTGATCAGTGCCCCTGTGGCAGCAAAACCATTCCTGAATGACATAGTTTTTAGATTTAATGTAAGAAAAAAACCCATAGGTGCTCATTTCATTAGATTTCACCATTTCAAAACTCTGTAGTAATGCACGTTGTATAGACTTTGATATTACTGGTTTATGACCTTCATGAGATGTACCTAAAGTTTTTAACAGCTTACTTGTTGTAAATGAAGTTTCCTGTTTACCACCACATTGATTTACTTTCTTTTTGTTTTGTTTTGGTAAGAATTATAACATTTGGAAGATGTTTTAAACATTTTGCATCAAGCTGTGATAACTTGCAACAAAAAAGTTTGAAATTGTGAATTTTGATGACTAACAACAAAAAGCAAACTGGTGATTTAAAAGGAAAATAGCCAGTACAATTTCCTGACCACCTTCATCTTTTGTTCTTTTGTAAATAATGAAGCTTCACCCTATTTGAATTTGAGATGGAATGTAACTTTGCCTACAAATGGTAGTAAGATTTCTCTTCTTAAGGTGTTCCATTTTTCTGTGAGCACTGTGAATGAATAAAGGAATAATGCAGACTGGATGTCTATTTGCTCATTTGTAACCTGACTGCACTGTGTTTATTGAGGAATCTTTGGACACACCAGAGTATGTCTTTTTTAGATTTGCAGCACCCTCCTGTGGACACAGACATTGCTTCAAAATAGTTTCTCAATAGGTTTCCCAACTGCAGTAGACAATTCAATGACAAGGAGCCAAAACTATATTGATTGTTTGAATAGTTACAAGACCAAACATGTAGGCTCTAAATTCCATTAAGCAATTTCTTGACTTAAACAACTGCAATAGTTATTCAATATTCAAAACTGTTGTGCTTGCCAGTGACGTAACAGGGACTGTCCACACCTCGTAAAACCCCCAGATGTTTTTTACGTTTGTGCGAGATGGCAGTCGATGCCGCTCCTGGGTGTTTGTCACCCACAACTGCACCAGCGTCTAGTTTAAACCAGCTATTTGCTCCCAGATTAACCCTGTACACTGAAATATCCAGCCACCACAAGAAGGGGGTGTTTTACGTGTAATATTCCTCTTCCTGCTCACTGGACCAGATGTTTTGGTACAGGATGTTGAGGCTTGCGGTGTCCAGGCTGCCTTCCTCTGTTTCAGTGTCGCTACAAGTCTCGCATGGATGCCTCCTGGATCAAAGCCTCTGTTCGATACCGCCAGTGATAACAGAATGGGGTCATTGTGCCCTTTTTATTGAGGCGCTAGTGCTCATCTATTACGATTGAACAGAGCAGGAGGATATATTATTATTGTTGGGCCAGTTTCAAGGTGTCTACCACTCTTTACCTCCTTTAAGTGATGGTGGCAATGCCCACCTTCCTGTCCTGCCCCACCTCAATGCCACCTCTGTGCCCCTGACCACGAGCCTCTGTCGACATGCCAGACCTCTAAGAAGATTGTTTGTGCATGCCAGGACCCGGCCTCCTCTCACCAGTGTGTCCTCTGCTCAGTCTGCCTTGTGCATCACCTAACCACCCCGTCTTTGAACCAGGGAAGAGAACCCTGCCAAGGAATACTCCCTCCAAACCCCCGGCTCACCAACTATTTTAAGAAGTTATGTAAACTGTGTCTGCCACCAGCAGAACTAGGGCTAGCATGAGGGGATGTACATCTGTGCAGCCTGGTTCACTGTCTTTATGTGACAGGAATATATAGTCTGACAGCAATATTGACTTTCAGGCAAGTCTGAAAAGTGTAGTTTGGGGTTGGCTAGTCAGATCAGTTTGATATCATTGTAACATGTTTAAAAAAGTGATTATCATATATCTTTTTGTTGTTGTAGTATAACTTAGTGGTTATGAAAGGATACTAAGAAAGTGCCACTGAGACAAGTTTTTTATTTTGATCATTACTCTTTATACAACTTAATGATTCTTAAGGGATATAACAATGTTGGTGGTGAACGGTTTGTATTTGTACGACAGTATTTTGTTGGTGTGCTATATGTTGTAGTATTTCAAATGGTCAATTTGACCATGATGATTTCACAATATTCAAGTCACATACACAAGGAAGTCAGATACAACATGGTGCACAGAAAGTCATCATGTACTTTAATAAGATTATTGGTCACCAAAGAACAAGGTTGTACAAAAAAACAGACAGACATACATTAAAAAGGATCACCGACTGTAATCAGTAAAAAAAGAAGGAGAAATTTTCAGGACACAACATAGCACCTCAGTTTCACATGCTGTTTCCAAAAGAGAAAACTTGGAATCATTTTGCTGATAACCTCCCTGTCCCTGATAACCTGTTTGCATAAATTATTTCCTTCCTCTTAGCACCCATTTTCTTGGATTTTTCAAGTCGAGATGCTTCTATTCCTCAAATAAGAGAGTGAACTACCTGTCTTGGCTGTTTGGCTGAGGAAAAATAACAGGGAGTTTACTTGTTTGAGAAATAGCTGGCAGATTGAGTTGTGTGGCTTGGCCTAACACCGTATCACGTTGAAGCAATGAGGAACCCAGAGAAAGAGCAGTGGACGTTCTCGGCGGCGAAGACGCCATTGGCCTCATCGTCGGGGATCTGCAGGTAGACGGTGTCCTGCTCGTCCAGAAGGAGGACGGCGCTGCCGGACATCTGGTCCAGGAAGCCCTTGTTGTACTCATCGTAGCTGAACATGACGGGCTGGCCGTTCTTATACAGAGCCACCAGAGCGTGAGCTCCGTTTACGTGGATGGTGTAGGAGAAGTAATAGATGCCGGGGACCTGGCAAGTGAACAGGCCGGTCTCGGTGTCATAGTGGCCCTCTGCATTGTACACAGCTTGGTCAAACTTAATGGGGGTTCCAGATGCAGGGTAGGGGGTCGCCAGAGAGACGGTGAAAGCAGACATGGGGGTTTTAACCAGAGCTGGGACAAGGACCTCACCCATGCCCATGCTCTTCTCAAAGACCATCTCACCAGGGGCACCAGGTGGGCCTGGGGGTCCAGCAGGGCCCAGAGCACCATCCCGACCATCAGCACCAGGCAGACCAGGGGGACCCTGTGGTCCGGGGATGCCCTTGGCGGCCAGACCAGCTGGGCCAGATGCTCCAGGGAAACCTGGGTGTCCCTTAAGGCCAGGTGCACCAGCAGCACCGGTAGCCCCAGCAGGTCCTCTGGGACCTGGGGCTCCATCGAGTCCAGCAACACCTGCTTCACCTGAATGCCCGGGAAGGCCTTTGGGCCCGGTGGGTCCTGAGACACCTGGGGCCCCAGTGGCCCCTGTGTGTCCAGTATCTCCCTTGTTGCCTGGAGCTCCGAGGCCTCCCCTGGGGCCAACTGGGCCTGCTGCACCTGGATAACCCTGCTTGCCTGGGAAACCCTGTGCTCCCTGATCTCCCTTGTATCCCTTGGGTCCCTGGGGTCCCCCTAAACCTGCGTCACCTTTAAGACCCATGGGGCCAGAATCACCCGTGAAACCTCTAACACCCTGAGCACCAACGGCTCCGCTGGCTCCAGTAGCACCTGTGGCCCCAGTGTGTCCCATCACACCTGACTCTCCCTTCACACCTGTAGCACCTGGACTACCTGTTGCTCCTCTATCTCCTTTCACTCCTGAAGCACCTGGCTTGCCGTATCCAGCTGTGCCGGGGGCACCAGTTGCGCCTGTAGCTCCCTGATGACCCTTGGGGCCGACTGCGCCAGGCAGGCCTGGGGCTCCATTCTCACCTGGTTTACCTGAGACACCAACACCTGGGGCACCAGTGTGACCCTTAGGGCCCATGGGTCCTGTGACACCTGGGGCACCATCAACACCTGGGCTACCTGACTTTCCTGGCTCACCTGACACACCTGCCCTTCCTGGCTTACCAACTCCTGCCTGACCTGGCTCTCCGGATGGGCCCATTGGTCCTGTGGGTCCTGTCTGTCCCGGTGCCCCCAGTAATACCCACACCTGTATCTCCTTTAGCCCCTGTCAGACCAGGTACACCTGGATGCCCTTTCAGACCTGTCTCCCCCCCTTTGTCCATTTGCTCCTGTAAGACCGTGAGGCCCAGGCTTGCCAGAGGAGGAGAGGCCGGCGGGTCCGGGGCTTCCAGAGGGTCCAGGCATTCCCCTGGGTCCCTGAGCACCGGAAGCTCCTGTATCACCTTTCTCTCCATTAGCTCCATGGGCACCAGGTTTGCCAGGCCCACCGGGAGAACCAGGTTTCCCAGGTACAGTGAGGCCAGCAGGTCCAGGGGGTCCAGAGGCTCCAGCGGGTCCAGGCATGCCAACTGCGTCCTCACCTGCGGGGCCAGGTGGGCCAGCAGGGCCCTCTGGTCCAGGCTCACCTGGGGCACCAGGCTCACCAGCCACAGACACCACTGTTGAGACATGTAGGAAAGATTCTCATTTAGACTGTTGGAATAATATTTGCATGTGAAAATGTTTTATTGTCAGTTCAATGGACCTTGTCTGCACACCTTAAGTGAAATAATGAAATCCTGCTGGAAGCAACGGATTTGTCCTTTTATAAGTGGTCAATGTGTTTATGCACTTATGTGTGGCTAAGAACATGTAAATATATATTATACTGTAACATAATCTTACATGGTACATGCATACATGGTATTGTTTAAGAAAGCATTGTCTTAATTAGTACATTTTAGCCAATTCAACTAATGACTATTTTGAGAAAGAAATAAAGGAACTAGTTAAACATATCAAGGTTTAAAATAATTGCCACAGAAAACAACAGTATTACTTTACATTGCTTTTAGTTCATTAACACTTTCTGTAAGTATGACTTGTAGTCCCTTGTCACAAAACATTACTTTAACCTTTGCTTGCAAGTAATGTTGAAGTTACTTGCCTCTACTGTATAACTGCAATAAAATTGCTTTGTAAATACATTCGAAATTTTAACCATTTGAACTACACAATTTATGTTGGAAGTATGTTCTTACGTTACTGTATTGTATTTTGTACTGCATTAACACTAAAATACAGAAAGTCCACAATTAACTTTAAACCTTAAAAACGAAATATATTTAGCTCTACTGTTACTGAAAATGACCTGCAGATCCAAGGAAATGGGATCATTCAAATATAAAATGTGGACATTTAACAAAGTATATATACTACTTTATAAGAGGGAGCATACTAAAACACCAAATGTCAGTGTTGAGGACTTGAGTCTTGAGCATTTTACGTGCTGCCTTCATGTGGTAACAGGGCCCAGAGCGACTCAAAAAGCCACTCTCCCCCATCAGCCATAGGGCTCCAGTTTAGATTCATCAGACAGATGTTTCTACTTCGAGCACGGCTAGGCACACCCAAACAAACCACATTGCAGGGTGACTGGACTGTAATTGTCAGTTTCAAACTAAAAATAATTAAATGAAAGGCAGAAGGGCTGATGGAGCTTTAGATTTAGACTTTTAGATACGGGTGAATGTCAGGAGTGGATCATTGCCTTTGACTGCACAAATGCCTTGTTATCCATAGTCAAGAATGCATTATGTTCAGGTTGTGGTCCTGCTTGTGAACCAAAAAGGTCAAAATCTCTTGACAGATTTAGGGCAATAAGATATCACATTTTCAGAAAACTAAAGAAAATGTGAACATGGTTGTTTTACAGAGCAAACACAATCCTTTTGCATTGAAACATAAAAACCGCTAAAATGTGACACAGAAACCTACAAGCTTTTAAAAGAACAGAACTTGCTGATTCTAAACAGTCAGATTAAATGTAATGTCCATTTTAATCAAACTATCAGACTTAAAGTGCCAGAGAGTCAGATAAACCAGAAAGTGTGAATCTATCAATCACAGAAGGTGTGTCCCATGATATACAATTGAATCCGTAAACTGTTTATATTGTGAGACAATAATCTACACAGGTCAAACTGAAAACTAGCGCCCTCCCTGGGAAACTACAAACAAAGCAGGCAGCAGCTGTATACAAAGCAATACGAAAGCTTGTGTTCAAATGCTCACTTCTGGGACACAAACCCATTGGATAAGTATTTACAACCCAGTAGCCAATTAGAGCACTGGATAGCTTCTTAGCAAGAGGGAGCTCATGTTTCAAAGTACAGCTGCCAGTAAGCCAAACAGGTTGGTTGTCAGAAGTGTTTGAGCCCTAGAGTAAGAGGACATGATCCTTCGTTGGCCCCCTACAGGTAAGCAGCAACTTTGCATGTCACTAGCTCACATGTTTTGGGGGGAATTGACTGCAGATTAGATATCGGTTTCAATTGCAGAAGAGTATGATGATTGTATGAGGCACTTTTTCCAGAGGTTCTGTCTGAACTTCTGACGGCTACAGTCTATTATAATGAACACGATGCTGTTCACATCATACCAAAAAGACTTGCACAAATTGTGGAATCCAAACCGAATTCAAATGACACAAAAATGCCCTTATTATTGTACTGCACTCTGCAGCTTCTTACCGTGGCTCTTGACAGAGTAGGGCTGGTACTGAGGGGCCTTCATCACCTTCTTCACCACATATCTCTCACCATGGGCGGCCGTCAAGGCCACCAGGAGGAGGATCAGGCTTGCTACTCTGATAACCATTTTCAGAGGTGAAAGCTGTGAGAGGAGAAAAGAAAGATGTTCAGGACTCCTTGTCTTTTTGTGTAGACACGAGACAAACAGGGATGTGAACCTTTAAACTGGGATATAAGCATGGATTCACTAAAACGATATAGAAACAAAATCAAACTGTCCAAGCCCTTTATCCCGATTCAAGACCCAAACATGCACAAGGATAAATACTACAATATCCCATAAATGAATAAATATACTTTCTAGCAATGTACAGCATCCTGGATCTCTAGATCCAACTGTGTTCTCAGGTGCTTCCAGCACCCAGGCTACCCGGCCTGCAGCCCCGAAGACCCCTAATCTGATCTCCAGACCATGGAGCCCTGATGGGAGCTTCTCACCAGGGCCTCTCTGGGATCACTACCCCAGGGATGGAGAGGGTAGAGAGGGAAAGAAACTCACAGACGTACCTGTATCCAGGGGGTTCCAGAAAGAGGGTAAAATAATTCTCTTCAGCACCAGTGTGCTGCTGCTGTATATCCTGAGGCTGGGAGCACGTCTGAGGATCTGCTGCCTCCCAGTACAATGATGTTGGTATTTATACCATATCTGCCCCTTGCATCATTAAAAAAGCCCCCACCACACAAGTACCTCCCTCCTCAGAGCAGGGCTGTAATTAGAAGGCAGATCTGCCCTGTGCAGGCATGTCCCATCAGGGTGATCTGCTGAGGAATATTCATTGAAGATAGATGGGATTAGGAGTTATTGAAGGGTTCTTCTACAAAAAAAGAATTAAGTTCAAGTACTGAAATGTAAAAGAGTTTCAAATAGACTTTGACATAAGAATTAGATTCACTTTTAGAATTCACTTGTTAGTATAGACCTTCCTCTATAACTGCCCCCAGCCTTAAACATTGTACCTTCTGAGTGCCATATTTTTCTCAATATAACCTCAAATGTAAGCAATTTATTGCACAGTGCAGAAAATCCACAAATATTCCCACCTCCAGTCAAAACAAATATGAAAACAGCCCTTGTTTTTAGTTGCCCCTTTAGTGGAACCCACCTTCTCACAAAGGTGGCATTGAGGACAGGAGACTGGACATCTCCGTATTTACATCTGCCCCAGTTGGTCTGTGTTTGACATGTTCTTCACCTCTTCTGACCGTCTGGGCATCCCTTCCCTCCATCAGGTAAACACTCAGGGACAACGTTGCTGTAGCGGCAGGGTTGGTGATGAATACAACTTTAGCTACCACTTGAAAACCATTTAACGAATAGATTTGGTATTATTCATTTGACATTCAGAATTCTTATGTACAGCACCTAACCATTACGTTAAATATTTCTACTGAGCTGAACATATCTGAGAATCTGTTTGGTCAGCTTGCCTGTTTGGTCAAGTATACTTAACCTTTGATTTTGCCCACTATTTCAGGCTTAACCCTTGTGTTATCTTCGGGTCATCGTGACCCTTCAGTCATTGTGACCCCCCCACGTGTTGTGACAACTTGACCTCATACAAAAATAAAGTGAAGCATTTTCTTTTAACCGTCGGGCTGTCTCAGACCCTCCACAGCGCAAATGTTAAAAGAAAATGCTTTTTATTTGTTTTTGTATTGGGTAAAATTGTCGCAGCAGAATGATGGGTCGTTGTGAACCTTTGGGTCATTGTGAAGTTTATAGTCACTTCGGGTCAAGGGCAGTTTATAGTCAGTTTATATTTTTGTAAGTGCTTCACCCTTGAAACAGCTCATAAAGATATATAAAGAGCCACTGGAAAAGACATTTGTGTTAAAACTGTTTCTATCTGCAGAGTGAATGCAGACCAGTGTGTGCTTAAAGAACACTGAGCTGCAATACTTCATGTTGAACACCAGAGAGCAGGTTCTACTGGGGTTATTCTCAGGAGTGCTGGGAAGTGGCATTGGATGCTGTGGTGACCTTTTGTTATTTTTGGAGTTCTCGGTGAATATACATCATCAGAGGTTTCAGGCCTGATTCCTACAATTACAGCCTCTGACTGTCATGATGTAGTATTTCCTCAATCAGCGATACCCCCCAGTAGCCTATTACTGTCCCCATCCTCCCTCACTCTCCACCTTGCTCTGCTTACTTTGGGTTCCTCCAGCTGTAATTTCTCAATTTCACCCAGGCCACAAAGGAAATGCATACACCCAAATAATCATACGTTTTAACACAGGCTGCCATAAACGATGTGTAGGGTACTCAATACACAGATCGCCTCCCTTAAACCTTTTTTTTTCTCAAGGAAAGACCATTTATGGAGGATTTCCTGCTTGCATTTTCCTGTGTGCCGATTCGTTTGAGTGTTTTTCTGTCTATTTGTATCGTTGATGATATGGATGCAAGGAGGGATGGTAGAAATCTGAGGATTTAGCAGGATTGTGTGGAGAGATTTCACCATCACGCAAGCCAGAAAGTCTCCTTTACTCAAGGGTATAATTAAACATTCCAAGAACATGGGACTTGTTTGAACCTTTCCCATTTTAGAATTAGACCAAATTAACTGTCATTTTCCAAAGTGCTACCTTGCCCTGGTTTATAGTGAAATAATCATTCATGGTTGACAAACATTGTTTGAACATGTTGTCCCTAACAAATGAAAATGACTGTAACTTCATTTGCATTTTTCTCCATGGACAGGTTGACAGCCAGACATCGTAGCCATCCAGGCTCAGCAATCTGATTGTTTTCTTTTGACAAATAGTAGACTAAGGTTGTATACAAACAAAGTTCTGAATGTAAACGTTCTAGGCTGGCGTACACTGAGGAAGCAAGCCGCCACTCCCGCCGAGGCAGCATGTGTTTCCTGTGCCACCTACTGTATACTGATATGCCCAATCTACAGCTCTATCATTTGATTCTATTTGTGTTCACACGCCACAAGAGAGACTCCATGTCCCAGCTCCAGTCAGTGTTAGCTAAATGACAGAGCAACAGAGGGTGGAGTAACTATTTTATGAGTTTCTAGGTTCAGATAATTCCAGTTTATTTATGTGTTTTTTTTAACAGTTCAAACCACACATTTGTAGGAGAAAGATGAAGAAAAAAAGCTGTTTTAATTTGCATCTCGGCATGCGCTGAGGGAACTAAACTCAATGCATGCCTTAGAACAGCTGTGTACCTTGGCATTAGGTGAGAACATTAACAGTGCCATTTGCTTGATTTTTGTGCATCCACAATGTGTTTGCCACACTCCATGGCCTGCATGTGTGAAGCACTAACTTGTGTTTCTTGGGGTTGGAGTTGACTGTCAAAGGACCAAATGAAAGTACATGGCTGGCTGTTTCTTCCCTGTATGCCTGCTCAACTCATAACACTCCCGCATTAGTTTGATGTGGCTGCCCTGCCTCCATTGTCATAACCATTAGGGATTATGGCAACCACATTAGAATAGAAAGTCGATGACGTAGATATTATATAGTCTAATACCGAACACTGTAAAATCCACGCGTATTAAACTCACTTGTCACTTCGTAGTGTGTGAGTGTCACAGACCCTTTAACTGACAATATATCAAATTATGAAAACAGTTTAATAAATTGTTCCATGTCATAAAGAGAGGGTTGAGGGCATTGGGTTCTTTGTTCTTCTGCCTACATCGACTGTGTATCAAATGTGCGTGTGACATACTGTATTTGTGCTGAGAGTGTGTTTATCACCTTTCTCAGCCCTGAGCACAGTTCATGGATGGGAGGAGCCAGAGTGGGAGGAGCCAGAGTGGGAGGAGTGGAGGAAGAGAAAGACTTCATGGCAGGGCCACTTCTCTCCTGACCTTAGAGTTCTACAACCACCATCCTGAGGGGATCCTTGGTCAGCCTGTCCTTGTTTGTAACACCATACAACACACTCAGCCCTCAGTAGGCCTTCCCTGTTGTCCCCCCGAGAGAGAGAAGCAGAGCTGACGGTAAACTGGCACAACCTGTGGGATGATGAGTGTCCAAAGAAAAGGTTTCCCATTTAGTCATTTGGGGTTTTTTGTGCCCTCTTGTGCCCAGGCAACTGATATTTCTGGTTTCCCCCCCTGTGCGGAGTGGCCCTCTCCCACACCCAGAGAAAGAACATAATTGTTGGTTGATGTAAGAGAGACCTAACCCAGCATGTGAGCTAAGCTAAGGCTAAAGATACACCCTCATGTCTGGAATACTGATTTAAGCTGTTCAATAAACTCAATGGACCACTAAGAGGTACTTTGAGCCTCATGGATGCTAGGGTTGGTGGGAGCCCCTGTGACTGGTTGGTGGCAAAATTACAGGGTCCCCAAAGCAACCCTCTTCTTTCCGAGAAAGAAGTGCTGAAGTGCTGCAGTGCTGAAGAGTGGCGTTCATGGAAACAGAGGTTGAAACGTAAATCGGCACACCCACAAATGCATAGCAAGCGCCATACATTTGCCAGTATGTCTCACAGAAGTTTTCTGTGTAAATTAATAATGTGTACATTAAAGTTTCTGAACCATCTGGTTGTTGTGTGTCTAAGTGTAATGCTACAGATGACATTGGTGACCCACCTGGATACCTAAAACCACTGTGCTCTCAAAGCCAATTCAACAAATTAGTTTACTTTGTTAGAATGGACTGGCATCATTCCATTATGCCATTGGATGACAGTTGAGCTCAGCCATTGGTCTGGACCTACAATGTAGTGGGTTTGTAAGTTGCGGAGTGATTTGGTTTGAGGAAAGTCACATTGTTACTGTACAGAAAGGGAATTTCTGACTCTTTCAGGAGACACTCTTACTTTAATTAGCTTAGGTTGAACACAGGTTCACACCAGGGAATTTAAATGGGGAATTCACTTTCCATTTACCTTCATTATGTTGTAAAAAAATACTTTTAGATGTGTTCTTTGGATTCCCTGCCATGTTTCTTGTCTCCGCTTTACTTGAACAATTCCCTTCGTCTTACTGACGCAAGGGGAGAAAAGAGTATATGCTTGTAGAATCATTTCAGCGTATCAAAGTTCAGCACATAAGTGTTGGTGGTTGAGTCCTGTATTTAAGCATAATCACTAATCTAAGACATCAAGACCTTGTAAATTGCAGGTTGCGCTGTCTGCATGGAATAATGTCAGCCATTTGACTACAAAACTTGAAAAATGTGTCAAAGTGTGAAAGAGGAGCCTGAACGAAGTCTGTCAACAGGTTATGGAACAAATGATGTACTGTTACCAGATAAAATAAACTTTCCTGTCAAAAAAATTAAAATCTGACTAAATTCCTACCTTAAAAAATAAGGAAAGCTACAGACAGGAAGCTGAGAGTAGACACTGTCACACTGCACTCCAAAATGGATGCTAAGCTAGACGCCATAATGGGTCTTGGGAAGACAAAACAAGTGTTCTTGTGTCTGAGGCCAGCCGAGATGGTCCAAAATTATGGGTGCTAAAAAGTGAACCTGGAGGCGGCAACATTATTTACATCACACACACACACATCCCACACACACACACATACTACACACACATCTCCCTTTTACTGTATATGGTCTCCCACTGTCCCAGGAAACCAACCAGGGCTCTGCACATGCTTCCTACCGCTCTGAGGCCAGGGCTGAGGCTGAGGTTATGTGGTTTAGAGGCCTGGGGTGGCTATAGGAGCTGACACTCACTGGTGTCAGAAACAGCTCTGTTCACAACTATGTATGTCTAAAATGAACTGTGCCTGTTGAGTCTGAACTAAAGTGATAGAAGGAATGTGTATTACTAGGTAGAATATCTAGGTAGAAATACCTGAGTGCATTCTTAGTTGCAAAAAAACGATCTTTTATCTCACAGGATATTACCAAGACCTCTGGCTTCTCCTGATGTTTGGGTGTCTGGTCATCGTAGAGGAAGGAACTTGTCCGAAATAAAGCAAAGAAAATACACTTATAATGGGGTATTCATTGGCCAGACTTTGCATGATGTCTGTGGTCGTCTTTGTGATCTGTTTGTCCAGAGGTTTTGGTTAAACCAAGCCCCTCCATGTTTGCAGGATATTTTGAAAAAGTGGCCCAGACGGTGCTTCTCGGAGTGTGCCTGTGTTGTGTGCGCGTTAAAGCCTCATGTGGCCTGTGATTGTGGAAAACTGTCTCGGAAAACAGTTCGGAAAACTGTCTGTGGGACAACATGTCTAGTATATTTCTATCACAAGAGCAACTATACGATGGAAACCACATGATATTAAAGTTGGCTGGCTGATGGTCATCTTTGGGTTGAGGCTGTCTCAGTCATCATAGTGCTATACATACACAGACAGGCCCTAACATCTCTGAAGCCAGGAGAGTTTTAGAAGTGGAGCTTCTCAGTATTAGACAGAGTTTAAGAAATGTCCACATAAAGCTTATGATGTTTACTTTACAAAAGTGGATTTGCAAGAGGTACAGCACACACCTTTTTCACGATGAAAAGTCATGACTGAACGCATTTTTGTAAGATTGTATCTGCTAGACGATATAAGGCTACTTTCATTGCAAATGAGCTGTTCGAAGCGGTTGCTATTTCCACCAACTCACTGATGACAAACTTTAAATAGACAGGCATTGAATTAGTAGCTTTTAAGATGTTTATCAATGTTTGAGCCATGTGTGGTTGAAAAGGATGCCACTATGTGGTCTGGTGCTACCCAAATGCTGCAGAGAAGTACAAAGGTTTTCTTTCCTCTCTGTGTTTGCGAGCCATCAGGGCTAAAGTGGAAAGTGTGTCCCAAGGGCTCGTCCCTCCTAGAACAAGCCTCCAAGTCTCCTGCAAAGAAAGAGAGAGAGCGAGAGAGTAGAATGAGTCAGTGAGCTCTGTAATTTCAGCACCCAGCTGCTGTATTTTCTGACCTCCACTGAGGACCTGTTAACCATAGAAACCCACATGCAAGACTTTCCCTTCCGGCCCAACGTAATAATTATACCGTCACTTCCCAGGACACTCGCCCCTCAATTGCAGCATGTATAACTCTGTAAATACAATGATAGCTTACTGAAAGGCCTCTTATACACAGGCCTGATGGTGGCTATTTGTGGATGCCTTTAGCCTTTTTTTTACCGACAAAGAATCTTCAGTTAATCTCTCCGCAACCCCATCAGAACAAACACATCTCTACTTTTCTCAGAATGATTAAAATAAAGACGAGAATGATGATAAACTACATAGGGTTTCTATGTTTAGACAGCAGGGTGCTGTGGAGCTGTAGGCATCATGCTTCCTGATCTATTGCCACAAAGCTAAAGCTGTTTGTGGCAAGTTTAACTGTTTAGATTGGATTTAAATACTGTATACAGTTCGGTGCATTAAAAACAAATCTTATGGACCATAGATAATAAAACAAATCTAAAGTCTAATTTCCTAAGGTCCCAGAAAGGTTTTCTCAATACAAATGTGGTCGTTGAACTACTTCTGGTCCTCAAGCTAACCAGCTAGCTTTGCACCATCATAAGATACTTTGATGGGGCTTCCAACAGCTGAGATAGTTTTCTCAGCTATTTACAGAGCTGTATTTGAAACGAAATCTCCAAATGAGGCATTTTTGGTGGTTAAGAGGGAAAAAGGAAAAGAAACATACTCTACTAATATTGGTACACCTAAGCTGTGCTTTTTTGGGGAAGTGTTTACATTGCTTGACATACACTTGGTCAGACTTGAACTATTTGTGGTTGAATAAAAGCTTAGCTCCAACCACAATGTGGGTCTCGTATTGGAGCAGACAGGTGGACAGAATCTATGTATGGACATTCTTGCCATGCTAACATGTTATTATATGGCAACGACAGTACGAGCCTTCTGATTGGCTAATGGGTAGTCATGCCAAACCCGTATTGACCAGCGGTCCAATAAGTATTGTTATTGCCCTCCTCTGACGTCATCTTCAAAATTAGCGATATCGAAGTCAACTGAGTTTTACTATCCAGACGATACTGTAGACATCAACAGCGACGAAGACATTGTTAACTTTCTAAAAGAATCGTTATTTGTGTTGGAATTAAAGCCATTTTAGCAGAACCGTACTGTCCGCTTTCTATCAAAAGTAATTGGTTGCTAGACAACACCTGAAACACACCGTGAGAAGACTTGAGAGCTAGCCTAGCTAGCTACAATTAGCCTACAATTTACAAAATGAAAAGAGCTAACAATGCCATATAATAAACAACTTACTAACCTCGACCGTTCGGTCATGCCGGGAAATATCAAACCTCGACTTTGCCGTATCAACCTCGCTATCGCTCGGTCGATACGTTCAAGTCTCGTTTGATATTTCCCGGCATGACCTCACTCTCGGTTAGTAAGTAGTTAGTCATGGCTTTAGGGCCAATCCCAATACATCCCCTTACCCCTTCCCCTTACCCCTACCCCTTGGTTTTGCGCGTTCGCGTGAGACCTAGTGGTGTCCCAATACTCTTTTTGAGCTAGGGGTAGGGCTAAGACGAAGGGGTATACACCCCTTGAAACCAAGTGAGATCGAGACCTTACTTGAAACCAAGGGGTATGCGAATACTGCGCGACCGGCAACAATGGCGGCCAGAGAGTCCGATAAATGATATATTTGCGGCATAATTAATTGATAACAAAATTATTAAAGTCTTGTTTTGTGCTATACACAGTCCTGCACATATATATTTGCAACCATTTTCCTAATTGAAACGTTTCTAAAAATCGCTAGTTTGCTACGATAATGTTACAGTGTTAATTTGCACAACAGTCCCTCATTTCTCTTACTAGCATGTCTACATTTTTAAGTAAACTCCAGCAGCGAATTTCGTTTGAAATCAGGAAGGGGTAAGCGGATGTATTGGGATTGGCCCTTAAGCAGTGATCATTTCACAAAGAGAAATAAAACCCAATCAGGTCTGTTTTCCCCCCAAGATGGCAGTCTTGGGGGAAGCAAGATATGTACTGCAAAATCATCTGCACAAGTTGTGGCCTTTAGTCAAGAAATACTATTTCTAAAGCAAACGTTACTTTGGATATTCTTCAACACCACAATGAAGTCAGATGTTCAGACCTGTAGAAGTCTTATTTCCAGTGTTTTCAGTCTATGGAAGCAGTTTGTCAAACGTGTGGGTCATTTCTCGTTCATTAGCAGCATTAGCGTGCTCAGGCCGCTCAGGCTGGCTGAACCTCCCACTGACTACATCTTCTGTTTCTGGGTTTTTATTTTGGCACCAGTATCACCACAAGTGAGTGTTCCTGTGGGGAGGCAGGGTAAACAGGCTGGGCCCGAGCCTGCATCCAGGCAGTTATTATAGACTATATACAACCAAGCCTGGAAGAGAAGTTCTCATTTGGAATCATCCTGATACCTCACAATGTTAAAATAAAGTGTGCATTGTATACATTTAAGTGTAATAACATGGAACATGGCTCTGTCCTAGGACAATGAGACACACAGGGGCACCCGCAGGATTCTTAGTCATGGTTGGCATGTAGAAGAATCATTTAGGTCTGTTTGTCAGCATTTGTATTTGTAGCCAAGTGTGGGTAGGCTCTCCTCTGGAACAATTGTATTATAATAGTATTGACATGGGCTACATAGCCTATGTCTTTGAATGACTCAGAGGTGGGAAAATCCAACCATATTGAAATTGGTTGAGATCTGTTCCTAAACACGACCCTCTATTTCTGTACACATTGTGAGGCCTTTGTTGATTGCAGAGTTGGATCCTATCTGTATACGCCAGACAAGTGGTTGACTCCATTGAAATTAAGAAAATTATATTCTTGCCTCTGTGCATGGAGCCACTGTAAGCTATACTTTTACCCACCATTATCTTTCTAGGTTCCGTGACTTTTCTGAAACACCCATTTCAAATTAAAGGTCGGAAATGTGCCAGAGCCTAACATTACGAGCTAGTCACTTTTTAGGGCGAGTGAAAGTCCAAATCTCCTGAGTCAGTCTCCATGAGAGGTCAGCGAAAGCACTGTGATGAAATGACCAGATTATATCTTGAATTAGGTTCCCTTCTGCCAGGCGGTTTACCTGAACCTTCAGAGGCAGGTGAATTCACTCCCAAAATGATATTAAAAAAGTCGAAATAAAATGCTAGCACTAAATATATTAAAATAACATGTATATCATGTATGACATTGTAACAGAAATGCAAATTCTGTCAATTACAACTGAGTACAAAATGTACTTTGAATAGTCAAGTAAAAAAATCGAAAATTCCCCTTAAGGATTTATGTACAGTGCAGGTTACTACTTGTTAGTCCCAAACACAGACCCAAAACATGACTTCCATAAGAACATCACCATAGTTTACGACGACATAGCAATTTATATTTACAAGCAATAACACTGTCACTGTTGCCATGGTTTTGTAGCTCAGTGAAGTGACATGCTGAAGTTACGCCATGGTAGCGTTCTGTGGTCTGAGTGATAAGATCATGGAAAAGAAAGAACAGTGCGATTCACAAGGCTTTCCCTGCTGTCATGGATACTGCTAAAGTACCCAGAGAGGATCCACACCAACAGAAGACCCAAAGGGATTTGCAGGCTTCAGTTCTTCTATAGAGACAACATGTCAGTATCAATCCTAAAGTACATCTTTAGTCGGTTCAGGTATAGTATGGTAGTACTACATTTACATTTATTCATTTAGCAGACGCTTTTATCCAAAGCGACTTCCAAGAGAGAGCTTTACAAAAGTGCATAGGTCACTGATCATAACAACGAGATACTAAGGAGTACTAAGGGGTGGGAATCACAATACAGCTAAAGGGATGGGATGCTACAGACCTTTAGGAGGTCATTGTGCTATAAGACGTTTTTGTTGTACTCTAGCACTGCCAGTACAACGTGTTCTTTTAAATTGTTTTGTGACCAGTAACTTCTGAAATACCCTAAGAGTACTGAGGAGTGAAACCACATACTTCCTGCAGTGCAGTTAGCCCTCCTCTACTCCAGCTCAGGTCTGTGTTTTGTGATTTTGATGTTTTAAGTGTTTGATTTGAAAAACAAAGACTATGTTTTTCTGTCCTAGCAGAGATGGCCAGGCATGCGAGGGCCCTCTTAGGCAACGCTCACGCTTTAATATGTGTAGGCTGATGTGTGAAGACGAGAAAGTGGAGGGCGTGAGAGAAGCAGTTCACTCGGTTTCAAATGGGGGGTTCTGGAATCCACTATTATTCGCTGGCCTCTCTAATGTGGCTATGGGCGTGTTAATCTGTGGAGAGGATCGGTGCTAAATGTCTAATTATGCTCGATGCAGCGAAGCCCTCTCGCTTCTCAGGGTACAGTCACAGTAACTTATACAACGTTTGCTCTTTAATCAGTGATGTCAAAACCCACATGGGACACAGTCTGGAGATAAAGGTCGCAATCTAGCTTGTGTCTGATGGTCAGGATCATGGCTGCCTCAGCAATAAATCTTTGTTCTCCTTCACATGGGCTGATACATCCTCATACATACTGAAACTGAACATGTTGAGAACATTTATACAGCATTCTATCTTGCCAAAAGGAACCTAAATGATGTTCTGTGTGTATCAGCACTCAGGTGCATATTTTCTGGTTAAATCGGTTTGATATTGTTTTCATGATCGTGTAAATCAAGCAAATGAATCAAAGTCTACAGATGATGAAGTTCACCTGCACCTTATCTTCCTTTTGGGAAAACTGTGTCTGATGCCAGCAGGACATCACAGGCTCTACTAGTTTATTACAGTTTCTTGTCTTTGTGGCAGGTTTGTCCCAGGTTCCCTTTAGTCAGCATCTGTGCTTGGAGCATTTCCCAGACTGCCAAATGAGCCGGGGATGAAAAATGATGTATCTGGAACTGAAACACATGTCTGCCCTCGGATCCAGGCCACAAATGGGCTCGCCACACCTGACCCCAACCCCCCCCCCACACACACACACCATCACCACCTTCAGCCACGCACTTGTGGAATGGACGTTAATTTGAAATATCTCCATTACGAAGGCGTACTCACAATGGCTTTCTATCAGTTCCCCGAATCTGAGAAAAACAGGGAGTATGCCAGGAACTGTCATCTGCCATTAAGCAAGCCTTGTTCCTGATCCAAGATGTTGTTATTAGTCCTGCACTTGTACAGGTCATTAGGCTAATGCCACATAAGTAACACATTCATGGTTGACTTAAGGTCAGAGAGAGAACTGGAGGTTCTCTGTAGCTCCGTAAGAGCCTGAGCAATCAGGCTTGCGTGAGTCACACCATCTCCTTTTTAAAAAGATAAGCATGGTTGAACCAGCAGTGAGCGTGTACCTCAGAGACTGCCTAGACACCTAGCCCGGGCTACATTTCTCCAACGATGTGTGTTACTAATGGGAGGATAAATACCGTGTTGCATTTTTGTTGTTTATTACACAATCTTTGTGGTTTTACTCCTCAACTCTTTCCCCTTCAGCTACAACCATTTTCCAACCTAATGCACTGTCAAAAAATAGAAGCCACGACGATTAGTTCCAAAGTGCTTCGCAAATAGATTTGGAAATATCAGCTGAACTCCAGGGCTCCGATCTGGCTCAATCTAAACCCAATAAAGCCCTATTGCCACCCTACCCTGATGTCAGAGGGAGCAGCAGCAGATATAAAGAAGCGAGCCCATGAGATAAGGCCTTTAGAAGCAGGATGATAGTCTGGTATTCTACACACCATGTGCTGTAGCCTCTGTGTGTGCGCGGGTGGACAGGGTGGGGGCCTGCGGTGGCCGCCTCTCCCCCTTCTGAGCCTCCTCTAGGCCGGGCTGCCCAGCTCCCCCAGTGGCACGGCTCCAAAGGTAAAGAAAGCGATGAAAATGACAGCGTTGCCTTAGGAGTTAAAAAATAGACACGTTTTGATCATCCTCTTTCGGCTATTTATTCCCATGCCTACTCTGCCAGGATATAGCATGAGTTTAGGAGGGGAAAGTAGAAATTAAAGAAGGTTCAATGCCTTTAGGTTTTCTACTACCTTAACATTATTGCTGCCAGGGGTTGCAAATTAAGATTCTCCTTATCTCTTGCCAACCGCTAAGAGACGAAAAAAACGCGTCATAAGAGACATGATGCAGTAATTTGTGGCTGCTATGCTTAAAACGGAAGAGATGCAAAGAATCAAAGGTTCATTTTTTTCCCCATGGGATTCACTTTTTTTTAATGTTCAATAAGTGCACTGCAATATATTGTTGGAAGCAAAGGCTCAGAAATTGGGCTTGAAATTAATTTATTAATCAATTTAAAGCTGCATATACAGTGATAATGAAAATATATTTTCTATTGGTGGACTTACAATACAATACATTTTCCATACTCCACAACAATAAAACAATCAACAAAACAATCACCATGATCCATCTTCCAGCCCCAGGCCTACACGTATTCTGAGCATGTTCAAAACGAAACACAATGTGCATGTAAACAGAAGCCTACTCTGATCCAGTCAGCCTTTTTTAAATTTAGAGAAGCACAAGAATAAAATGTTCTTGTTATTCCTTCGTCTTCCGTGTCTGTGGTGATGGTGGATATTTATAATGGAGACCAATGTCTGGATCCCCACCATGCTTTCCTTCAGAAATTTGGCAATTTTTTTGCTTCCATATCCTGTTCCCTCATGTGTGAAATGACCATCTGGCCTGGTCCCTGTAAAGATCCAGGGCTGACGTCCAGGGGAGCTGTTGCCTGCAATGACACACACTCACGTAACACTCAGCACCAGATTGCAAGGATCTTACACTGTCATCGGCAGCAGAATGGAGGGCTCGAGCAAAACAAAGCCCCGAAATTGCCTCGAGAATCCCCTATACTCTGGAATTATGACACGTTCTCTTGTGCTGACGTTTGCTGTGCAGCTGATGTTTGTATGGAGTCGGTTTATTGTTTGTTTTCACCTTTGGCTCTCTAGAGGCAGCCAGGCGCATCGGAGACGAGAAAAAGAGTTTCGAGGCTCGGGGCCCACGGGTATTCAAAACAACATTAGTTTCCTCCTTGGTCTGGCCCTGAAAGGAGGGAAGGAGAGGGGGAGAGGAGGGGAAGGAGGAGTGTGGAAGTGATCCCATAGTGACCCCATGCTGCCTGGGTCCTCTCAGTGGTCAGCCTCAAGACTCTGAGCCCCTCTGGGAGCCCAGCGCCAGGCAGAGTTAGCCATGGTCCTGGAAGAACTGTTTTAGAAGTCCCATGTCAGATCAGACATTCAACAACAAACATGAAATTGATCCTTCTAGAACAAATCAAGGCTTCACACTGGTACCATGCAAGTACTTCACATTCATGTATTTCATATAGTAACTGATCCAGGTGTGTAGTCTATGTTCACTTGTTCCTTCTAGAAACGAAACTGATAACACTACAGGTTGATCAAGAACAACCATGGCTGAAATAGGATGTTGCCCAAGGTGGGAGCACCTTGCTTTCAGCTGAAAACACTTGTGCCAGACGCAAAACAAACAGAGCAGCCAGAAGCACAAGTCTCGTCACTGTTTCTGTTTCTGGGCCCAAGGCGTCTCCTTGGCTTGCATTCCTAAATGTATCAGCATAAAGAAATAGTTGCACTTATGGTTAGCCTAACGACTAAATAGAGACTAAAATAGATAAACAAATCTTGAGCCTGGTGTTCCTCCATAGGACTTAATGATATGTCTTTAAGTTTATTTACAACAATTTCCATATCTTACAATTTGCTGATGTATTATTAAATGCAATACACAGCGATGTTACAAATAGGACATGCTCTGGTAAGAATTTAATAGCAGTCCATTTTTTTTTCCACATAGGACAATTTCTGCATTTCCAACCGAGTCTCCAATTAGTTTTTTCACACAGTGACAGTGGAGGGATAAGATCCTAGTATATACATGACATTGGGTTGTGTCCTGTCTCATTTCAATCCCCTATATGGAACATAAACTGAAAATACACAAAGAATGGAAAGGATTATAATGGGCAGGGACACAGTAGAGTGACTGGGCAGCAGGATGGACAGACATGGGCAGGGCAGACTCACTGGAGTCCGCAGGTTGACAGGACAGTCAGTACTTTCTATCTATGTTTTTTTAAAGGGAACGGTTTGGACATAACCACAGTGAAATGTACATTGCTTGTCATAATACCAGGGTTTGGATGTTGTGCAAAACCCTCATACGACTCAGTTATTTGCAAAGTGTATTTTTATTCTTTTTATAATTGGGAAATGTGTCTAGTCCCTACTCCCTGATTTGGAGTGTGTTCTGAGAGCTCCAGGATAGTGGCTAATCCAGCATAATGACAGATATTTACAGAGTCAACATAACCAGGAGTCCAAACAGGATTTGTTGTTTTGTGTGTTGGGCCCTAGTACAAGCCTTTATACCTGTCAACACAGACAGACGCACTCATGCAGGCACAGACACATACACAAACATAAACACACACACACCAGCCAATCAGGACTGTGTCTAGGATTTTGTGCAGCTACTGCAGGTTGTGTGAGTCAGTTCACCTGCGAGACTACACACAAACTCAGACTCCGTGAGGTCCTTCTTACACGCTGTGCACACGCAACCCTTGGCCACTCTCAGCATCCCTCTTGAGGCCTGGGCCTGGGTGGAGAGAGAGAGGGGTTGAAAGGGTTTACTGACTTCAGGAAGAACAGACTACATCTGGCCCTGTGGTACACATGTCCACAGGAAAAGGAAGTCCTGAAGGTCCCATTGTTAGTGAAGTGAGGGCCTTACTGAGGATGTAAACCAAAACTCACCCAAGTGTACTTGTGTCTGAGTAGCTCTGCATGGGCCAGGCCCCTCTGTACTCCCCCCATCCTCCTCTGGTGAGATGTCCCTCTGAGGGAGCCCAGCAGGAACTGGGAGACCAGCTGGAGAGACCAGGACTCTGGAAGCACCTGGAGAACTGTTTCCGGGTCGAAGGCCGCAGCGTTAGCATTGAGGAGGTCCACGGCTGCACTGGTGAAACCAGAAGAACCCAGGTAGATTTGGAGTAGGCCGAAGGACAGGCTCTGCTTGAGTTCCCTGGTCTGGCCCTGGCCGGCCCTCTGACAGTAGGCCCACGCGTCCTGAAGCTCTCCCCCCTGGTGGACCAGCATCTCCAGGGCCTGTTGGTGGTCACCAACCCTCCCCACAACGATGGCCTTCTCTAGAAGGAGGCTTGTCGGCTGGAGTCTCGCTGGAACGATAATTGTCGCGAGATTTATAGATTTACATTGTATTCAGATGTAGAAAAATGGTCATAAACAAATCACATCAAATACTTTTCTTTGCAAATATGCACATGAATGAACATAATCAGTGTTTCTGAATGGATCATATTTGCCACTGGGCTCACTAACCGCGCACAGCTGTACTGTCGTAGTGCGATGACTGCCATAGCAACTGTTGCAGTTTTTCTCTGGCCTCTCGCACACCAGAGTCTGTCTCCTCTCTCCTGTGGAGAGCCGGCTGTATCTGGGCAACATATGCCACAGCCAGAAGGCTGTGGAGCTTCTCCTCCTGAGAACAGATTGGGAAAGGAGAGACAGATCTGTGCCATCATCATCAGCATCACTATGCACTATTAATTCTGTGTTAGTGTTCATGCTGTTTGGATATTTCCAGCGTGCATTGTGTGCACGAGATGTCGCAGCAGCACTAACCTCCCTTTTCAAATCATGAACCAGAAACTCTAGGTAGCGAACCAACGCCTGAGGGTACTTTCTCAAGCAGACAAGAACCTCCTCCTGCACTGACAGATGATTCTCCTCGGGGTCTCTTCTGGTGAAAATACGGACTCCGACCTTTAAAGTCACAGAAAAGATTGATCACCTTTCAAATATGGAATTCATCAGTTAGCTACGATTGTTTCATGACCCAAGAAAATAAAAGACAATATATGGAATATATGTACATGTGTTTTCCTAGAATACATCATTATTAAATATCATCATATACATTGACTAAGAATACTCCTATTCTACTGTTTGGACCTTTACACTCCTGTGTTAAATTGTGCAACGCTGCCCTCTACAGGTGAGATGAGAGAAGAGCAGGTACCTCCTGGTCTCTCAGAAGGATCCAGTCTGCAAACGCCCACACCACGTCGCTGTAGGGCAGGAGGCTGAGAGTCTGTACGATGTGCTCATAGACGTCTGAGCACGAGGGGTCCTCATAGTGTCCATCTGCAATCCTCACCCAGGTCTGACACAACAAAGCAAAGCTTCACTGTTCTGCTCACTATACTCTCATATCTGTACAGTGTGCATGCCTAGTTTTTATTTGTTGGGCTTGTTTTTTTTATACCTTGATTGCATTCATATGGTCCCCGTGACTTTGGTAGAGCAATCCCAGGGTGAAATATCTAAGAAGGGAGGAAGCAAGACTGCAGTTGAATGAACAAAACAACTTTGGACAGTGTGGCGTCTCATTGAGGTCAACCGTCCATTGAGCTCATGATATTGGTAGTGGCCCCTCTAAATGTCCGATGCCCCCCTACCCATCCCTCCCCTCCGACCTCTGGTGGTGCTGGAGGACGGCCACGCTGGCGTCCAGGTCCCACGTCTCGGAGGAGGCCACCAGCAGGTGCAGCTGCTCCGCGTCTCCCCGCTCAGCGTAGAGCCTCAGCAGGGCCCCGTCCACCTCGGCGCCGCTCCTCCCACCCTGCTCCGTCCCCCTGACGGCGCTGAGAAACTCCACCAGGAAGCCCTGGTACAGCTGAAACGTGGCCCTGTCCTCTTGCCGTAGAGCTTTGAGATCCCTGGCGTGGCTGGGTGGAGTCAGGTGTGAGCGGAAGGCCCCGCAGACAGGCTCCAAGTCTGGATACAGGGTAACTACTTCTCTGGGGTCCAGCTCACCTTTACTGTTTGAAAGAATAATTTTAGTTTTTCAAACCTGACCAAACTATACACTCGAATAGCAGTTCAGTCTAAATGATTTCATGAGAGATGTTTGATATTATCTGTAATATTGAACTTAAAAAAGATAATCTTGTTTGAAATATGATGTGTACGGTGGTTTTGATTAATCTCACATGAATAAATCTTTGGCTTCGGTAAAGGCCCCCAGGTGAAAGTGAACAAATCCAGCCATGCAAGTTATGGTCTTGTGCAGTTCCTGCCAAATGACATTTGCTCTTAGAACAGGCCCATACTGCATGAGCATATCATTGTATCCATTCATCAGGTTTTATACTCAAGTTATGAGAACAGGATTATATGACTGCACTTAAATCTCAAGGGCAGTGTGCTATGCAGTACTATTTTTTTGCTTTTTTGCTTTGTAAAAGCTGCAAGATATTTTTTTTATGAGGCAGGCAGACAGACAAAGCATAATGAATGATTCATATGCAGAGAATATATTCATTTAAGAATCCTCAGATTGACCTTTGACCCTATAACCTAAGATTCACACAGATTACGCCCTCAATCGCCATCTGCCCCGTCATCATCATCATAAACAACCAACTCTTTGAATCACAGCTGTTAACACAATTTCACCACCAAATATCTATTTTGATAGACTGTGTAATCTGATGGTACTGTAGTAATCGTGCCAGCTCTTCAACTGCACATCTATGTCTATGGCATGATACATTGTAAAACAATGTCATAATGCTACAGAGAAATCATACGAGTGGGGATTTAGCATGGTATTTGAATAGGTGGATTAAGTACGGTTTTCTAGTGGATTGAAGAGACACAGAAGATGAATTGTTTAATCCATCTGGTTTATCCTCTGTGTTTTACTTTAAGAACCCTTGGGGAGACAAGCTCTGAGAGTCTATCTGTGCTGTACTTTGTCTCATTGCTGTGATTTTTAAGAGACATAACAGATCAAGCTGGTTTCCCAGTGAGATCTTTATGTCCGGCACAAGTCCATGTGGTTTGATCCGTGTGGATTCATTTGTAAATAATAGTTTGAAAGTCATTTACATGTGTCTACTTGTGCTTCTAGTTGGCACTCATCAGAATGCATACCATGTATTCTTGACAGCTATTGCAAGATGGAGTCACATTTGAGTGCATTACCTCGGAATGGGTCCAGTTGTCTAATGGCCCACCCTGCTGTGGGTCCAACGCTCTGGTCATTCGCCAACACTTAGTCTAGCTCTCCATCACGCTCTCTACAGCCCTGCAATAGCCTAAAGTGCTCCTTTGTAGGATCCAAGGGCCATTCATTATGCATGGCAATATTGTGCAGAACACAAAATCCCACCTTGAAAAACACTGGAGTTCTGATGACTGTCTTGCAATGCCCCTGCCCCCCCTTCATTACTCTTTTTGTAACAACTCAAGACAATGACAGCATTAAATGAATGCAAATTGTATTCAAGAGGTGGAGACGCCATGTACTGTGTGGCCTGGTGAGCCAGGTCTTAATCACTGTCTCCTATCAGACACCCATCAGAGCTGCAACAAGTAAAACAATCTGTAACATAAATAACTCATGTGCCTAGCCAGGGTAATGACATACAGTAGGCATGACTGACATGGCTTCTCGTATTGCAAACACTCCTGCAGTGGAAAATGCTTGTAAATAAATGTGCTTAGTTGACTGATGGTCTTTTTTCAAAGGGTGATTTTGGTAATAAATTGTATTGGGTAAGAAATATTTGGTGACAAGGCCTTTTGGGAGGTAGATTAGACCTGATCTCATGTACACACACACACACACACACACACACACACACTAGTGTGAACAGTGCCACTTCTTCTCCTGACACACTCATAACTGGGCAGCCTACTCCATGGCAAATATTTGGCTAATCTTTTTTTGGTGACCAAAGTGTGCCAGCATGGTAGAATCCTTCCTGGTAGCATTCATGGGGTAGTGTGTTAGTGGGTAGAATCCTACCTGGTACGAGTCCTGGGGTAGGTGGTGTTGAACTCCACCCAGCAGAGCCAGGGCCTCCTGCACCCTCTCACAGCCAGCCAAGGTCTGGATCTGCTCCTCCAGAGGCACCATGGACAAAAAGGTGACCTCTCTCTCCGTGAACACATACACCCCATCTGATGGACGGATTGCATGGACACACAGACAGAGATACATAATGAAATCAAGGATGAATTGATGAACACAAAGTAAACAAATAAATGAATTTAAACCAGAATATACACATTATGACATCCCCCTCCAGCAAACAGAATATCTTTATAAGGATAAATCGTTCCTCACGATAGTGCTTATCTACCCGTGATGGTTGCTTCCGGTAATGACATCCTGCAGTACCTTTGGTTGTGAGCAGGCCCTTGGCACCGAGCAGACAGACGGTCTCTTTCAGCTGCTGATCCACCAGGCTGTAGACATGGAGGGCCTGAGGCAGGAGGGTCAGGACGTAGGGGAAACACACCCCGGCCGCCAACACCCCCTCAGGCCACTGGAGCGGAGGACGCTGGCACACCCCCGTACTCATAACAAACATGCCTGCAAGACAGGGAACATACATCTAGAGTACAAACATCCCAGAGCATTGTAGATGTATGGATATGTCGCACCTACTGTGTGTGGCATGTTGACTAGTCTATTGTCATCCATCTTTCATGTTATTCTGTCTGATAAGGCAGAAAATAAGTCGTGTTCACAGTGTTTTTCGGTGTTTAATATTTTGCTATGTAAGTGTTTCTAGGGATTAGAGTTCGACCCGCTTTTTCAGCACAAGCTGTCTGTAACAGACACAGTACATGAACTGTCCAGCAGTCGTCAGCTCATACCCAAACAGTCAGGTCCGTTCAGTAGGAACTCTCCTCTCCCCGCCGTGCTCACGATGACACTCTGCTTGTTGAGGTTGTGAGGGAAGAGATCCACGCCGTTCCCCGTCTTGTAGTCGTGGAGGAGGTATCTGCTCCCGGTGGCCACACACACGACGGTGTCCTCCACCGCCAGGGCCACGGGGTCCTGGAGCAGGGCCACCTCCTTCACACACTCCCACCGGTCCACCCCCAACACGTGGATCCGGATCCCACGCTTCTTGCTGGAGGCGGTCACCAGCTCCACGCTCACATCCTGGGACTGGGTCGAGAGAGACGACTCACAGACCTGGAACAGAGACACGTTCTGGATCCTCTTCAGTGAGGGGGTGGGGTCTAGAGAGAACATGTTGAAGGCGCTGAGGGAGCGCTCCCACAGCACCAGGAGGTGGTTGAGGACGGGCACGGCGCGCAGCTGGGATACTGGACCGCCTGAGCCCAGTTTCCTGCTCCTCCCCTCTCTGGTGGTCCTGTCCGGGTCGGCTTCCGAGCGTGAGCTGCTGGGTAGGGTCAGGTGCTGGACCACCGAGCCCCTGGTTCCGATGTAGATGTTCCTGCCGTAGCACTCCAGACAGTGGATGCTGGATTTGTCCTTCTCTTTAGGGACATTAGGGCTCTCGTAGACGAGGGATTGAGTGAAGGCTCTGAAACTCATCATGGATGTGCTCTATTTCATCCTAGAATTGTTGTGTAACAAAATATGCATTACAGACGAGTGTCTATTTAAATGATGCTTTCATCCAGTTTGAGATCAATTAAATGAGAAAGTTCAACAATGTTGACATGTAGTTCTGAAACTGCAATTGTATGCAACATGCAAAATGGGACATGAACAATTAAGCGCAGCAAACCTAAACTGGATATTTGATGACAATACAGTTAACAGGCTGCAGTATATCTGTAACATATTGATCCTACCTGATTCTAGTCCATAGGTCTCAGTGTCTTGCTGTTGTACATGAAATGCAGTTTGACCTAACCATGTGACTCTATCCTGACAGGAAGTCCCGTGTCAGCGCTTTACACTGCTCCCTCCCCCGGCCAGGACTATTGCACAACTCCTCCTTGCAGTTTGACCAATAAAAAGATGAAAACAACCTGACTGGTGGTCAGGGAATTTTATTTTTGGGATTCCCACAGGGATCAAATCGAGTTGTAGTGTTGCGGTGTGAGAAAAGTGAGTGAACAGATTAGCCCACTATGATTTATACAGTGTAAACTGAGGAACATTTCAAAGGTCACAGAACTGATTTAACTACAACACATCTAACATATAATGTGGGAAGTGGAAAGGACTGTCTTATATTTGTATGCATCTGGGTTTGTTTACCGTTATCTGCAGCTTTCAGATTTGTACCCTTTGTAATAAAGCCCAGAGGGCATGTCTCCTTGTCTGGCTACAGCTTGTTTTCCTCGCACTCAGAATTATAACTGAGGCCCAGACACGCTGGAGGTCATCCTCTGAATGGCATACTTGCTGCAGAAATCCCTGGCTGGAAGCAGTCCTGCAGGGAAGGAGAAGCCTTTCCCTGTCCTCTGTATGCACGCTCAGCTCAGTTCAACAGAGGACAACAGAGAAACATGACACCCAGTTCTGTTTTATTACAGAGGCCAAGAACACAGTCGTCCACCGCGGTAAATACAAGTGCAGTGAAAAGAAAGACTTCATGTACGCGTTAGGATTCGTTAGTGAGTCACAAACAAGCTCGGTGTTCCTCGACGGCGGTCTGGTGCTCTGCGGTGGCCGATCGGAGGGCGGAGACGCCGGGGCGAGGTCACTTCTCGCGGCCGCAGTCGGTGCAGAGGATGTCGTCACGCTGGGTGAGGAAGCCACGGCCCACCAGGGACACGGAGCACTGCATGCAGGTGAAACACTCGCTGTGCCACTGACGCTCCTCAAACGAGATGTACTTAGCCCCGGCCAGGCCTGGACAGAGGGACAGACAGACAAACAGACAGACAGACAGACAGACAGACAGACAGACAGACAAGACAGACAGACAGTTGGACGGACAGACAGACAGGTGTACAGACAGGTATACAGACAGGTATACAGACAGACAGACAGGTATACAGACAGACAGACAGACAGACAGGTATTCAGACAGACAGGTATACAGACAGACAGACACAAATACACACACAAACAGGAGAACATCAGACAACAGTACTTTTGATGAGCGCAGCCACATGAACAAGGTTTATTTTCAGTCCATGTCATATGTTCACACATGACATGGCCCCCCTCACACAAACATCAACAGACCACGTGAAGTCACATCACAATTCTTAGAGCATTTGCACATATATTTTCATGTGTAGCACTTTCTGTTGCTAACCGTAAATAAAGCCTCAGAGTCGGTCGAGAAAAAGCGTGAAGGGTGTTGAATATGAACGAAAACATGGGCGGAGTGACTCACTGGTGATGGGCTTGGTGCAGCCCACACACTTCTTAGCATAGAGGTTGCTGAAGCAATCAAGGCAGTAGGGGAAGTTCTCTCTGGAGGTGAAGCGCTGGCCAGACAGCTGCTTCTTACAGCCAATACACAGGAAACACTCCCGGTGCCAGGGCTTGTCGTTGTAGGTCACCCCACCAGTGGTGATGGCCTAAGGGAAGGAGACACACACACATGCATGTGGACGCACCCACATTGACGTCCTCGTGTACACTTTACATTGACATACACACACACACACACACACACACATAAACATAACCCCATAGACACCCACACGAACATACACGCACACACACACATGCACACATATGCATATTATTATGCACGCACCCATGTAGCCACTCGCATGCACGGACATGAACACACATACAAACAGGCACAAACCATATTGGATTTCTATTGACATTTGTTGTCCTAACATGCCCTCGTGTGCTATATAGATCCTATTAGTATTCATCCACAGTCCTAGGCATGAAGTATAAATATGCCCGAGAACCTGGGAGATTTCGAATGCAGCCCAGCCTAAACACCTCGAGACAGCCAACGGGACTCACTTTCTTACAGGCGCAGCACTGGTAGGCAAATTGCTTCTCAAAGCAGGGCACGCAGAAGTAGCCAGTGTCTTTGGGGATGAAGGACTTGGTTCCCATTGGCTGCTGGCAGCGGTGGCAGAGGAAGCAGGTCTCATGCCAGCTGTTCCCCTTGTACTCCATCTTGCGGGAGCCTGCCACCAGAGGAGAGGAACAGCCCCGTCAGCATGCGAGAGACACAAACATGGCAACACCTAAGGACACTGGGCCGGTGTTGCCCGGCAGAAATAGACCCACTCCTCCTGTGGGGATGAGGGAGAAGGGGTCCGGACAGACCATAATATGAGATAACATGAGGTCATTGATGCTGTTTTAGGACTAGAGGAAGATTTCGAAAGATAGATAACTACTTTATGATTTATGGCTTTGGTCGTCGTCCTCCTCTTTCCCCTTCTGTATTATTGTCATTGTCGTCATGGTCATCTTCAATTTCTCCTTCTCATTGCTATTGCTGCTTTAATAATGCCCTCCTCGGAAACATCATCATAAATTATCTGGACTGAGGGAGAGCAAACATTTGGGCTCCAGATGTCCTTGTTTGTTTGTTTACTCCAGAGCTCTGCACAGGCCTCACTAATGTCGTTTACGAACACAAGCGACTCTTTTACTGGATGACGCACTGATGTCACTCTGTACTATAGATGTGCCTGGAAGGGTGGAGCACTGGAGGGAAATGTACCAAACCGGGTTCAGCTAAGGGCCAGCGTCACATCATCATCATCACTGGCAGCCTGAGCATCATTATCATCAACAACATCTCTATTTTAATCACAACCACCATCATCATCATCCCCATCATCATCATCATCCTATTCCTCCTCACACTCTAACCCTACCAGGCATGATGGTCTTCTTGCAGGTGGTGCACTTGGAGGAGTACTCATGGGAGTAGCAGTCAGTGCAGAGGAGAAGCTCGTCCTTGGTAGCAAAGGGCTTCTCCACTAGGGGGCGACTGCACTTGGCACACTTAAAGCACTGCTCATGCCAGTGGCGCTCCTTATAAGACAGGTCCTATGGGACAGATAAACGTGCAACATTGAACTCTTCAATAACACATTCAGTAATGGATGGCTGAATAATACTCAAGAACACCTGGCAACATCTTGCTTTACGGAGGAAACCTTTCGATTGTGATGACACAAAGATGGCAAAGACCAAAAGTGAAATTTTTGTTTGAGCAGTTTAAAAAACCTGGTTTAAACTGGTACATACAAAATCCAGTCTTTTTTACTTTAACCATACGCATAGAGTAACCTTCTGTCCTGAAAGCCAAGTTGTTTATGCTACGTCCATCTTTGACGTCAGAGAGAAAGAAAGGGATTGAATCAGACCAGGGTCTTACCTTGCAGTTGCACCCAATGGGAAGAGTACAATCCTCACAGCAGTTGGCAAACAGGTTCTCGTAGCATTTAGTGCAGTACTGCGTGTCCTCTTTCATAATATACTTCTTACCCAGCAGAGATTCCTTGCAGTAATGACAGTCAAAGCGTTCAGCTGACATGATTGCTCTTTACCTGCAGGTCAAAGAGAGAAACAGAGCGATTTAAAAAAAACGAAAAAAAGAAGGCAATTCCTACTTCCTTCCTGCAATCAAGGGGTCAAGCAATTTAGCCCCCTCTTTATCAACAACTAGCGGGGGGCAAATTGTTTGGCCCACATTTCCAATAAGGTTGAAATATTGAAGTAGAATTGTTCCCGCTCTTCGTGAAGAAGGAGAGAGCTGGGCTAGCTACCCCAGTGGATGTGGTGATCAGGGAGAGGCCCGCCGGAGGGCTGTGCGGAGTGGAGCAGGATGGAGAGGGGATGGAGTGGGGGAAACAGGATTAAGTGGGATACATTGAGGGGGTCCATCTATAAATACTGTCCCTCTTGTTAGCAGGGCTCTCCAGGGAGCATACGAGCTCCTCTCCACTGCTATGCACCTTTTAAGGTAGTTGGTTGACTACACGCCGGCCCTTCTACACAGATTGAAAATTTGTATTTAAAAAACTAGTTTAAGATGGAAAACCAACTCAATTCAGGTGTGCATGTCTATATATTTTTTTAATATACATCCAGTGTTTCGATAAGTGAACATCCATGTATTCTCCATCACTGCTGTAATCAGCTTCTTAATATCTCACCATCCTGAACCCAAAGCTGTGTAGATCCGCTCAACCCACATCTTTCATCCTCCAGACCAACATTCCATGATGCAGATCTAGATTACATCGTAGGGGTGTCATGGCAGCAGGTTCAGACACACTTGTGGCCCAGGTCCATGCTCCGGCTACAGGAGCAGTTGCAGATGGCTTAATGGAGAGCGACGCCAACAGCTTCCTGTTTGCCAGGCCCTCTCAGTGGCTATCGACAGTGCTTCTGGCTTCACTTCACATGGAGGGAGCTGAGGCTCTGCACAATCTCCATCGACAATGTGGCCAAATTCTGAGACAGGATGGGCTTTGTACGTTTACAGTCACTGCAACCGAAACCGCACACAGACACTCACAGGAAAAATTGTAATCATTGTTACAGGCATTTTACTGTAAGGAAACGGAAGCCATCTTAAAATTGGAAGATATCTTGGATGCATCTTTTACCATAATCCCCGCAGATAGATAGGACGTATCTGTACTCATGAGACTGCAATGTGAATGTATAACCAGAAATATCCGCACTGTCATTTTGCCACCTCGTTAAAAATCCCCACACTTTATTATCTCTGACTGGCTGCCAACTAATTACATTTGAATCTTTGAGCATGTGGTGGTATCGTTTTTCAAGAGGATCAGGAGGCGGTCGTCTTAACCAAAATAGCCTGGGAAGACCACCAGTCCTGAGGCTTAATCCTCCACATACACACAGGAAGGTCAGGCTCAGAGACGGGGCTGGGAGGAATGCAGATCCTAGGAGACTTTCTCCCCTGCTGTCTTCCCTGCTGCCCGCCACATAGCTGGGATTCAATGTCCTTACAAGAAACTAGTAATTACGCCGTGATTACTCTGAGGAAGATACATGTCTCCAGTCGAGCTGTGTCTGAGCGAGGGGAAGACAGCTGCACCTGTACTGTTTTGTTAGGTGCTGTGTAAAAGGGAATGTACAACAGTACCCATGGGGAAATGCAGATTCATGTTCTCTTGACCTATAAGGATGTCTTCATCTGAACCTTCTATTTCAATGATAAGGTAAAATCCACTCGTCAGGTCTGGAATTCAAGACAAAAAATACAGAAAGGCTGCAATAAATTAGATCATGTGATCCATTTTCTTAGCATTTGGGAATAGAGGTGGAATTCCGTTGAATTTCTTATCTGCGGTGGATTATTTAATAATTCTTAGAAGTACAAATCCAAATGCTACAATCTAACCGTGCATGCTAGAGACCAACATATATGGACTGTGGGTGAACCCCCCCAGCGGTAATCTTTGTTGCTTTGAGTGGCATGTCTGTCTGCATTGTGAAGTACAAAGCTGGAGTGGACGTGACCTATATTTACAGGCAAGCAAAAGGGCACACAGATCTCATGCTGTGAGTTGGCTTAATCTGATTGTGGTCGTGAGAGAGCACTTGTGTGTCAACAGACGTTAACACACTGAAGGTTGCTAGGCTGCGTTGGAGCCCTGTCTCATGCCTGCCAGAGCACAGAGGCACGGATTATTATCGTGACATATTTGTGGTTGATGTTCTTTTAATCTTTGAGTGTGATTTCACCGTGCGTGCATTTTCCGATACAAAAAGTCACCTCACCTCGTGAAAACCCTCTTCAAAATACTCACGGCCTATTCTATTACATGGTGCCAGTCTCTATCTCAGATGAATGACTTCAAGATGGATGGCAGGTTTTACAAACTTTGCAGAGCGAAGGTTTGCTGAGCTTGCATATTCTGTTCCCTGTTTTAATCCCCTAAAGTCCACAGATGGGCGGTGGCCCGCACATCTACAATACAGGCTGTCTAGCCCCAATAAATAGGCTTTCATCAGCCCTGGTGTCAGATATCCTCATGTCTTTAGTGCATTCAGGCCTCATTCAGACAGCAAGGTGTCTGTCGTTGTTCCCAACAGCAAGGTTGTGAGGAAACCGGTTGCATTTGCTTCAGTGTGGTCACTTGGTCCTTTGAGGTGGTGACTTGGCGATATAGGAGGAGAAAGAGGGATGAGACAGCGGGGAGGAGAAAGGGAGGAGATGCTACAACCATTTTCCTCCGAGGTACAAAGATGGCTGTGCAGAGGCTGACGGTTGCATGGCATTGTGTTGACAGGATAAGTGGATCGCTTGGGTTGAGATGGGAGGGCTCCAGTGCTTAATGAGAGGCCTCACACAAACCTGCTCCTCAGAGAAGGGCCGATAAGCTTTCTCCACCAGCGGGACCTGTGGCCCGGTGACTGTGAGCGGAGCACTCAGCCGCAACGGGATAGCCTCACAGGGGGTAAGCAAGGGGAACAAGGAGACACAATCACAAACCCCTCTGATCTAACACAAACCTTACACCCCTTCAGGGAGGAGGAGAGCTGTGAACGCCCGGGTAATCGCTGCCCTCCCACTGCTGCCCAGTGAGTCATGGGTGGAGTGGGTGACAGGAGCTGTCAGAGAGCCAGACATATGAGCTTCACCGCTAAAGAGGAGCGAAAGCCCTCATGCTCCACAGAAAGTCCCGAAGAAGGTTGAGATGTTCATCTCCAGCAATAGTACATATTCCTCCCCTATTCATTTTGATCACGTGAAAGAAGCTGTGGAAAGGGCAGGATTGCCATAGCTTGTCTTTCAGTATGTCTGACATTTTTTTTAAACATTTGTATACCATCTGTAACCCCGCAAATCTGCAAACAGCATAACGGATAGAAGAGAACCTACCGTTCTGAGACAAGATGAGTCAGCCTTCTCGTAAGGTGCAGACAGCTTCTGGAGCCACATAAAGCTGGAGACTCTCTCCTTCTCCTACCAGTCTTAGACACTGAAACCATGAGCCTCAGCTGTGGGGGGAAGGCAGCTATTTTCCAACCTAACTCTTTGGCTTTGTGCAAAATTGCTTGAGTTAACATAAACAGGGCTGCACAAATATACACGCTCTAGTTTTCCTATGAAAAGATTCCAGGATTCCAGAAACACGTCCAAGGAAGTGGTGGCCTCCATCAGACAGCAACAGTGGTAGGAATGACAGGAATCTTGGTTGGATGATCATTGTCCACTGGGACGTTTCTATTTTTAGGTAGTGTTACAACTGTGAGAGTGCATTGCTGTCTCAAACTTTCTGGCAAATCTGTTCATATTATGAGATGTACTTGAAAAAAACTACAAAATAATTCATACATTGATTTGAGCTCAAACATTGCTAAAATAAGTTTTGCTGACGATGACCCACATCATTTGACTTCTAAGATGAGGTGCTTTTTCAGTTGGAAAAGCTCCATGCGAGCGAAGTTTCAAACAACCTTTCATCTTCCACCAATCCAGGAGACAAATCTCAACGTGAGATATGTTCATACCAATCTCCTTACTCGTATAATGCTCAAATGACATCAGCAGTGGATTTACCATGCATATCTGGCAAATGTATACTTATCTCAAGTTAGGATTTGGCCACCAGAGTTAATAGACCAGCCTGAGTTAAGTCTGCGTGCGATGGGTTGGGTGTGGGGATGGCGGGGGTGGTAGTGGGCAGTAAATTACATTTTGCTAGATCGGATCAACGGGTAACCAACAACAGCCTGAGGATCCTGCCGTAACCACCACAACACACGACCAGGACGACCATCCATCACTCCTCAGCACCCCCGGCCCACTATTTATACCATGCAGGGTGGGACATGGTCCAGCAAGCAGCCTATGGGGAGATTAAAGTGCTATCGCTATGCAATGCTAAGCTATTGAGACAACCACATACTGTAAAGCAACGGAACACAATGTAACACAGCCGTTGAAAACCTCCAAGCGCACAGGTTTAAAGAGAGAAACTTGACCGTCAAACAAAGTGACAGGATGAAATGTGCACAGTTCAGTCAAGATGCTCACATATTGATTTTACCATTGATAGATTACCATAGATATTGAAATAGGTTTGATTTAGACAGAGGGGTTCTATCGAGGGGAAGCTCTCCCTGCCTCAGAGCACATACATATACTGAATATGAGGCAGGGAGCAAACAGACAATAAATCCCCTCTGATGGACAGTAACATACAGACACGGGGGAGATGGGGATGGTGGAGGGCGGCAGCAGCCCAGAATCATAAGATCATCATCTTCAAAAGAGTAAAGACTCAAACTCAACTGCTTATTATCCATTTCTTTATTTTCTTGACACTATCAGACATCTACAGTTAAACACAACATTTGGCAAAATACAACGATTTGGCAAAAAACTTGATTGATTCACTATTTCTTCCAATGTGCTGACAGGAAATGAGTTTTGTTCAAAAGGGATTCACACTCAGCAACACATAAAGAACTCACTTCACTCATGGACTATGTCTAGACTAGGGACACTTAAACGTCCAATCAACTCAGAATTGGCCACCCTCACAGCCACACACTGTCGGTGAACAAAGGGACACAAAACAGACAGGCGGTCATGTTTGTTTTTGCAAAATAAAAAATAAAACAAAATGCTGAAAAAACGAAAGGCGGAGAGAAATAAGAGATAGAAAGACAGAGAGAAGGGACAGGAAAAATACAGATTGCTGCATGTCATAAAGGTTCCCCATTAACCCTCCCACAGTAGAAGTTTCATACAGTAGTTGAAGACAGTCTTAGAGAGTAGTTCATGAATGCGACACAATAGCTCTGTTTGAGACAGCCACGAACACAGACAGTCACACATTTCCACATCAACTCAGCTGATTTCCATTATCTCTCTGATGAATTTCGGCAAGACGGGTGCAATAAGGTCATTTCAAAAGGATTAATGACTAATCCAAAAAACTGTCTCTATTCTTCTTTGTAAAATGGCCCCACAATTCATAACAGACACACCATTGTCTCCAGCACTGGCCCCACAGTAGCAGTTTCATACAGTAGTTATATTCTGAGACAGTCTTAGAGAGCAGTTCATGAACGCAACAGAATAGCTCTGTTTGAGACAGCCACTACCACATCAACTTGGCTGATTTCCACTATCTCTCTGATGAATTTCGGTAAAACGGGTGCAATTAGGTAATTTCAACAGGATTAATGACGAATCCAAAAAACTGTCTGTATTCTGGCCTCACTTGAGGAAATTCATAACAGACACACCATTGTCTCCAGCACTGGCCCTCCTGTAAAGTGTCTTTTCTCTGACCACCCCCCCCCATTCATAAGCTGCTTTAAAGTTAGAAACATCATTCAAAGTGAATCCACTTTCAATGGCTATGCCTGCCAATGCTTTGCATGTAAGAAAGAGATTTAATTGCAAATATGTACAATACATTGTATTCATCAATGGCTGAGCTGTTGGTCCTCATCCAGCTGGACATACAGGAATGATATATGTTAGTGGGCTAGTTTGTTTTAACACCACCTTGACATACAATGTTTCAATGAACAGTTATATACATACAAAGACTACACATATGGAACCACAATCTTCTCTTTTATCTGACAACTAGTGTTGATCCTAGTCAACATCAATGGTCCCTTTTAACAGTAAGTAAATAAATTAAATAAAACATATTTTTTTACCAAGTAGTCTTCTTGCTTATCTTGCATATGTGCACGTATGTTGCCAAGGTTTAGTTTGACACAGTTATTGTTAGTTAAGGTTCAACCACTGTGTCATTCTAGCTGCTGAGTGCTGTTTGGATGCATTGTTTTAGACAGTTGGACAGGAGCCTGCAGAATGAGCGTTGTGTACAGCGTGCTGTTGGACTGAGGTGAGTGGCCAGCAAGCCATGCAAGTGTAAACAGGAATGTAAACAGAACCCAGAAATTCATCACTCACACACAACTTCTCCTTCTTCAGGATACTCCAAGAGGATAAAATAATTGTAAAACAATCTATGGAGAATGATAGTATTATTACTATCCAGGTGTTCCAAATTATCTTTAAAAAGTAACCTAAACCCTTTTGGGATGATCCAAGCATGAAGAATGTCATGTTCCTCACTCACTTTAACCATATGGTGACATCTGAGGAGAGGCTGAAGTATCTGTGTGATGATGAAGTACATAGCAAGCCCACATAAATAACACATATGCATTATGACTCATTAGTTATGTTACATTTGTGCTCTCATACAGTGTCCTCTGTATCTACAATATATTATATTCAACATTACCATCTGAATGTCAAGAGTGCAACCTCATTCTGTAGTTAAAGAGGGGGAGGAGGGAGGGTTCACATAAAAATACAGTGATGCTGTGCAGCCTTATCTTCTACAGGGGAGTCGCACAGGACTGTTATGCATTTCAATATTATAATGCCAGATTTACATCCTTACTAAAATAGTGATGCTTCCCTGTGCTATTTCTGCTCCCAGTCTCTGTGTACGACAGATTTAGATGATACTAAAATAGCGATCCATTTATATGCCATGTAATGTATGCCCCGTTCTCGGTTTTAAATTACAGTGTTAAACCCTTAAGGACTGCCTTTTTGTAAAGATAAGTGAAAGTTAGTTCCGCAGTGCAAATCCGATTTTACAAAAATATGGAAAAACAATAGCCCGATTTATCCGAAGAAATACACATATGTACATGTTACAGTAGATGATGCAATTGAACGACTTTCACATTTGAAGTTCATTAAACACTGCATAGGTGACTGTAGCACTGATGACATTGTTTTATCTTATAATATCTCACTTCAATAAATAGCACATCAATATTTGTATTCAAACAATTATTACTTTTTCCTTGTTCCAACAAGTTATTTTTCACTTTCCAGTGAAAACACAACGTAACAACCCGGTGGCCAATATTGACATTACGTCATTGATGACAAGTGTTCCTTTTTTCAATCAAGCACTGAAAACAAAAAGCAAACAAATAGCAGCAAAAACGTGGACTTGTTAACAAAAATGAAATACAAAAATGTATTTGTATTTGATGTATTATAAACTCAATGTGCGTATAATGAATATAAAACAAATACAAACTATGGTTGAACAACAATGAAAAAGGCAAATTAAGGCTGACCAATACAGGCTTGCAAAGAAAGACAAAATAAGGAGTGTCTCATTTTGGCCACTGTACCAGCGGTCAAACAAATTATACAGTTTCAATGTATCAAATGTCAGTGTTGACGTCTCAAATAACATAGAAACAAACATTTAAAGCACTGCCCTCAACAACTAAGCATGTGTCTTCCAGCCCCTACAGGACATCAGCCACCCCAGTACCATTTGTCAAGGTTATTGAAGGACTTGTACTCCTTGTGCCTCCTCAGGTAATCACAGGCCAGACACGTGTGCTCCGCCCAGAAGTACGCCTTTTTCACCTTAAAGTGCCTCCGCCACTCAAAATACCTGAGGTACATTTCCTCGTTCTTGTCCAAAAGCAGCAGGTATTCAGCCAGCTCTTTGGGCGAGGGGAAGTCGTCCACGTGGATGAAGGCGTCCCCCTGGACGAAGTTCTCGTAGTTCTGTCTGGCGGGCCCCAGGACCACGGGCACGGAGCCCACAGAGAGGGGGTTGTACAGCTTCTCCGTGATGTAGTCCTTGTGGATGGAGTTTTCGAAGGCCAGGTAGAACTTACAGCTGGCCATGGTGGGGAAGTAGTCCTGGTCAGCGATGTATTCACCGAAGGCCTGGCCGTAGGCATGCACCTCGATGTGCTTGTACAGCTCGTTGTAATATTTGACCCGCACATGCTCCGGGTTCCAGTTGCTCACGATCCAGCATATCAACTTGCTCTTGCTGGGCGGCACAAAGTCCTCCTCCCCCTCGGTCGCCACAATGGACCCGTAAGGCACTTCAATGTCAGCATCCTGGCGGTAGTTGAGCGTTAAGTTGAACAGGTTCTCAATGCCGGGAATCTGGGAGGAGTGGGACGGAGACTCCAGATTCATCCATACCCACTTCTGGAAGGAGGGGCGCTGGAAGGGGGGGCAGGTTGGAGAGGTCTGTGCAGATGTCCCTGTGGTGAATAACGACGCCATCGGACTTGTTATAGAGGTTCCTGTCTGCGGTGATGAAACAGCCTTCGATGTTGAACAAAGTACTGCAGACACTCAGGTCATAGGTCTGTCCGAAGGGCCAGAGCCAGACTAGCACGGTAGTCAGGTTCTTGTCACTCTTGGTAGAGAAGAGGTTCTTGACCCGGTCTGTGGACACTGTGGACTCTACGGGACCTGACAGCCAGCTGGTGGACGGTTTAAAGTACATCAAAAATAGAGTCACAAAACATCCCAGTAGAAAGGTGCCGAGCAGAAGGGGTCGTAGAATTCTGTGGAAAGGTGCAGATGGCATACTCTGTTCTGTGGAAAGAGAAAAGTAAACACATTACGGTGGATCGAACAAAGTACAGACTAAACTAAATTATAGATTTTTCAATAGTTCCCATCTTCCAAGCTAATATAACATTAAATGTGACACGACCAAATGAGAAGGCCTGACGGGGCTAATTACTCTAAACTGTTGTGCACACCTGATGGATTTGACTTAATGCTGAAATCCAGGCAAGATTAGGAGTCATGGGATGTTGAGGAACAGGTCTGGTCCTACATTGGGTCGACCGTGAGATTTCTCTTCTTTGTGAGGAAGTGTTCGAAACGAAAGGATGCTGCTCACAGTGGTTGCAAGATCCTCAGACATCTAGGGAGTTAGGATTGATCTTGAGTTGACATGTCCTCTCACTGGCGTCTCCTTCAAATGACAAAGGAAGTGGATTTGATTAAACTGAATTAAGAGATGAGAACATTGTCAGGAGGTTTGAGGTTAGGCTATTTGATGACAACATCTGATCATAGGATAGTGTTGTGAGCATATTATGCACCATAATAGTTATGTTCGACACTAGTCCACTGAACTAAAGATAGTTCGGAAAGAAACATGGTCTTAGACTAAATCAGAATGGTCTTTGAGGAGCTTTTGTTCAATGTTAAAGCATTACTCTTCAACACCTCATTTGTCTATTCTATTCTTCCCGATGGAGTTCCTTTCTCCATTAACATACAGCCTGCAACATGTGAAATGTATTTCTGACAAATCTACGACAATGCTGCCATCTTAAGGCTTCGGTGAGTAAAGTGGCCTTGTGATTCTCCAATATAGTCACAGACTATACAATGCACCTGCATTTTGCATAAGGCCAATACATGGAAAGAGAAATGGCTGTTAGAAGATCATATGGTGGCAGAAGATTAAAAACATTATTACATCGGTGACAACAGCTCAATCTGTTATTTGCTTATTTCCAACCAGCTGTCAGATATGCCATGATTTGTGATTTGCAAACAGTTTGACATATTTCAGAGGGCTCACTATCATTTTCCCATGAAGAAGAATGTTCCCAGACCGGCAGGCAGGCGGACAGATGTTACTGACTGAGGTGAGGAAGGCTGACACAAGCAGCCATTAACAGAGCAGGAAAGAAGAGGGCAGATGAACGCAATTCCATTTAAAGGCTTTAAAAAAAAAGCTTACAGTATCAATGCATTTTTCATGTAGACCAAATCCTCTTAAACCCCAGAAACACACTTTCACTCCATACCAGAGTTATCCCCCCCCTCCCCCCCCGCCCCAGTTCACAGGATGCATATAATACAGCCTTTCAACAGGATCCAGGCTCTTGACAACATAAGGTTACATTAAGATGGCAATGTTTTAATAAGGATCAATGGATGAATACATAAGGTCATGGTCAGACAAGTGTTATAACTATGGCTTTCAACGGGGCTTTTAAAAAGGGATGGCAAAGTTACTCTGTCTCCATGGTGATCATGAGTCAGGTCGGAGAAGTACAGTAGAATGAGGCCATAAACTGTATATTCATCTTCTAATTGCTATGTTCATGCAAAGCATTTCATCTTAAAATGGAATTAGAACAAGGATAAACAGGCAAACCCACGTGTATGACCATGCATTGTGTTTTCATTCACATGTTGAAATAGCGTTAAGCTAGGGTTTTGTCAAATGCATTGTGATGTATTTGGGACACGGAGAGAGCACCACATGGGTGAGTGGTCTGCAGAGGGCTACATTTAAGTGACTGTGGGAAAAACAAACCCATGCCAAAATGGCTTAAGGTAGCATCAGTCTGGGAGTGCTACATGCACAATGGCTCTCAATTGATCTTGCCTTAGTGATTTAAAAGGCTGTCAATTTAGATGTTCCCATTACAATTTGACAAACACAAAACTATAGGGTGAAGCCGTAAGGAGATACATGCCCGTGGGGCTGTCAATCCAAGGTGAGAATTAATTTTCTTGCCAGAGCGACTGAAGGTCATTTTATAACGTGGTGCACACACTGAGACTCACACGTACACACGTTTGAGATGGGTGTCACTCGTTGTGATACTGCATTGAAGTTAATGGGAATAACCTAGAAGCAGAGGCACGGTGTGATTTTGTTGTTTCTTAAGCATCAAACGCCCTTCTGCACACACACAATGTCTCAAGAGCAGTGGGTAGTCCTGACGAATGTCTTTCCAATGAGGACACTGCCAGGAGTGTATTCACTACTCGTAGGCTATTATCATGCATCAAGGAGCGCCGAACATAATCGAGAAGAAAAAAAACGTAAAGCAAGACCTTAAGCAAAATCTGTGATTTTTCCAATGCCTCCGCCTCCTTACCCCAGCTAAAATGATGAATGTGAAAAAAATGACATGCAGTGATCAATTAGTTGTGATTTTCCTGTCTTATTTGTAATTAGCCTACATCACTTGGTTTGCAAAATTGCAGGTAGCATACCATTGCTCTGACGATTAACTGAAAAAAGGCATTTGACTTACCATCTCGAAAGGCGTGAATCAAAATATGCATTTCTTCCCATTTTTTTGCAGGTTTGTCTCCTCTTGCAAACACGTACCTTGCTACATGCCGAAAACATGAGCGATGTACACTGAATTATTATTTACGCTGGTGGCAATATTTGCAGAAATCACATGCCATTCGGATGAGCACAATTCCATAGTCCCTATGTCAGACTACTACTGAGAAGCGCATCATTCCCGCCTTCCGATGCATATAAACTGATAAAACAAAATTATATTACGATTCTAAATTCACGCCTGCTCACTCCTTGAACGATATCAAATCCATCCTTTCGTGCATAAGGACGCCATGAAAGGAATGTGATTCGATGTGGAATAATTCCCTACTGGCTGCCCATGCGCTACCTTGCCCTGTTTACCGACAATGCAGCTGTGAGGCTGAAGCGGCAGCTATCCGCGGAGCGAATTTGTGATGTGCAGGACCAGATTTAATAGCGTCTAGCGGGTGCAAGACGTGTTTATAATTTAATCAGATGGCACTAACGGGCTAACTAAGGTTCTTATCTGCACTATTAATGCAGGTTTGATACAGTTTTTTGTACAGGTCTAGGCTATAAATCGGAAACATTTCACATGTTCACACCATGGGATGCGTTTGTAAAGTCAATGTAGCTCACGTTTTTTATTTTTTTATTTCCAGTCAAGTACAGAGTAATTAACTTCCCCACGGATTTGTATCCTAGCGTTTATACCTGGGGACGTGGATGCCAATTAGAATAGCCAACACCTTTTCCTTTCTGCCAGACATCTGGCTTAGCGAATACATAAATATATTCAGATGCATACGGTAGGTAGGCCTATCTAAAGCATCATCATTTAAATTATATCCCATATAAACATACATAATGGCACACAATGCCAATTCACAGTGGCATATAAGAGGCAGATGAACGCAATTTCCATTTAAAGGCTTAAAAAAAATGTAGTCTCTCATTACACTAAGGATGAACATAATCCAATAACAAAACAAAAAAGACAGTAACATGTCAAATAGACAATTAAATCCTCAATTACACAATACTAAAATAAAAATCACACATAAATGTACCAATGTAAGCTGTAATGGAAAACTGCCTTTTCATTAACGATCGTCATGATTATTTTGGCCACGGATCAATAAGTGATTTACCAAGTGATTTAAGCGTTTTTCCAACAATAAATTACAACTGGAACACAATCTGGTTCATATAATATATACGTTGCCTTTTCTCATCATCAGCTTGGTCCAAATATTACAAATATCATAGGAGATGACACCCACAATGAGCGCCCTACTCCTTCATATCAGCATTTCCAATTATAATCCCTTGGTGGGTTTCTATGGTAGATGGTTAAGGGGGGGGGGTCACACACATACACAATAGTAGCACACATTTGCTTCCAATCAGTCTTGCCATCTCTTACGCTCGCTACCAAATATTCCTGCCCATTTGCGAGTTATCTCCAAGTAGACCACAGGTTTGTTAGGCAAGTAATCCAAATAAACAGTCTGACTGGTCTTGGGCACTGCCATCTCAATTTGAGTGCCTTCATGCCACTCATTAAAGGATGTTATAGAGATGATATCAGGCCTAGATTTCAAGGCGCTGCTCAGTGCCGTCTCATAGTATTTCCCGTTGATGCGATTCCGTGTGTTCTGGAAGTTCCAGGGTCTGATGCTGGTGTCGATGTAACCGGGTCCTACGCTCGGGACGAACATCAAGCTGTTGTCCTCGCAGAATGTTTTGATGGCCTCCCAGTTGCGGTGAGAGGAGCCGTAGGAAAAGCCGTTTGTGGCAAAGTACGTGTAGACACCGTCGAAGCCTGCGGTGAGGATGTCCCTCTTGTGCTTCTCCTCGACGAGGAGGGCGATGAAGATGCCGTCGTAGGGGGTGTCCCTGACGCTGCTTCTCTCGGTGTGTTTCAGGAGCTTGGCCCACCGTTCTGAGTTCAGAAGGTAGGAGTCGTAGACGTAGAATAACGGGAGGAACTTGCCAGTGTTTGTCTTGTGTCTGTAGAAAGCTGGGTGCTTGCCATACCTGATAAGAAAATATCTACACATTAGTGCTCTTTGCAGACACAGAGGTACACACTTGGCTCTGATTTAATAGGGAATACTAAGTTGTATATGTCCATTAGGCTTTCGTAACATTTATTGTGGTTATTATCATCCTTCTCAAGTATTACTGGGCATACAATGGATATTGAATAGTAAATCTGTACTTAAATCTTGATGGAAGCACCAGAGTAGAAATTATTTGATTAGGTTGGGTTAATACTTACTTATCAATGATGTACTTGACATTGGTCAACATGTTTGCTTCGTCTCTTCCTTGGTATGGTTCAATGTGAAAAGACACCTGTACAAATCAACAAAGAGGGGAAGGAGAGAGATAAATAAAAACCAACAATAAAGACTAGACACAAAATATGAACTAACCCTTTCAACAAATAGATACTTAAACATTTATTAATAACCCTCATGCACACCTTTATGAGATATTTGTGTGCCACGTCCAACAGTAAAGGCACAAGCTCATCCGTTGTGTCCCCATTGTCATCCTTCAAACCAGCTGGGTACCATGACACGGCAATGACACCTGACAATGCAGAGAGGGACATAACTCATAAGACACAAAATAACTCAATAAAATGGGACTATAACAAGCTCAGAGAACCACTAAAGGAGACATAACTACGGCCTAGGTCTTACCGATGGCAGCCGTTCGTAGCTGCTGCATGTGAGCTTCGATGACAGAGGGGTCTCTGGAGCTGTAGGGCCCCAGAGCTGGGTAGAAGTTTGCCCCAATGTCATCAGGAGGGCTGTGCCTTCCTCTGGGGTAGCCTTGGGCCACCTTGGAGTCCCAGTGAGGCAACACAGGGTGATCCCAGTGGATGTACTTGTTGTCAAATTGCGGATTACCGAACCAGGTGTAGTAGAAGGCATGGACATTGTAGTTGGGAGCAGGAAAGGTCCTCAGCATTGCCTCCATTTTCATATCTCTTTCTGGCTGGCTATTGTTTGTTTTAATTTGGTCAAGTTTAGCAGCTGGCATTTCACTGTGTCTCTGTGGGTCATTATGACTTCTAGCCTTCATGTCTGGAAACAGGTCAAGACCTAAAGGACTTCCCATTGGATTTTCTGGCACGAGGGACTTGAGAACCAATGTTACTATGAATATCAGCGACACAACTCCGATTAATGCAATACAGGACTTACGTCTGAGCCTGGCCATTCTTCAACAGGAGCTTAAGGTTGCCCACTCATTGTCCATGGTCTATGTCCTGCTGCTATGTGTCATGTCCAAATGTGGCGAGTTCGCAACACATGCGGAAGTCTGCAGTTGTGTTAATCAGACAGGAATTTACCTACTGCAGTTTCATAAAACCAAATAAGACGTAGGCCTATCTGATTTATTTTGTTGTACAAAAGCGATAATAACCTTTTTTACCTGCACTATAGCCTACTCGTTGCCTCCCTGCACAAGTGAAGTGTTGCAATGAACTTTACACCGGCAGATATAGTCCATCTTGGGACAGGGTGACTAAACCTGTCGATCAGTAACTAACGTCACCAATGCTTTTTGCGCTTGAACATCAGTGGCAAGAAGTAGCCTACAGAGACAATTATATTTTGCTCTGAATGTTTAAAACATCGACTCCAATAGTTCATCAATACATAACAAGTTAATTAGTTAAGACAAAATGCAAGGTGTATCGCTTCGCTTGCTGCTCTATTTATGCTCTGTCACATGGCAGGATGCCCTTTGCGCAGTCACAAATCTCAAAACAATCTGTGCTCTATCCAAAGCGTTTACGTTTTTCATCCACATTGTATCAAGATTTGCGAACGTTTTCCGACTGCACTACGCCCAAGTCAACAAAATTGAGAAAAGAGAATAGTTGACGATATTTAAGGGATCTGTGTATAGTCATATCGCCCTCTAACAACAGGATGGGTTACTGCAACTATTTAACTTCTGGAAGTGATGTGTGTCCATGGCATTAGCATGACAATACGTTTGATTACAGGGTGATAATTTATTGACAGTTTATTTATGACGTCAGGAAAAGTTTGTAACTAATCGGTATTCCCGTTTGTAAAATCGGCGATCTCCGAAAAGTGCCATTAAGCAATGGATAATCAACAAGGTAGGCTATTTGTCATTTATTTCTTAAATAGTATATTACTAGATATATAATCTAGCCTATAAAGAAATATCACACGAAAGGGAGCGCTGTTATAGGCCAAGCTAGCCTACTGTAGAGATATTTAATTAATTAGCTACTTGATATAATTTTACTTGATACTATTTCTAGTAGGCTATAATACAACATATTCAATCCAACGTACAGTTCTACACAATTATTAAGCGACAACAGATTGTGCCCCTAGCCAAACTACTCCAACAAACGAGCCAACTAAAACAGACACATAAACAAGACAGGAAATAACACGGCCTACACCCCTGGAGACGATAAACACTGGGGGAAACCAGGTCGTGCCGACCGTATTCATACGGCTATGTTTCCATTTGTGTAACCAGGGAAGTGTTGTGGACATACATTTCAGTATTTGCAGTGCAATGTTTGTTACAATCTAAGATAGATAAACTAATTAGGTCTAAGTAATTAATTAAGGGGTCAAGTAGGGTGAGCCGGTCATTAGCAATGCACCACACCCTCTTGTGGTTTATTGCTTTAGCAAACCCCGACAGGTTGATGCAGGACCCCAAAGCGAAGCAAGGCTAATGTCGACTGACCCACTGTACATCCTCCCCCTATTTACGCTACATGGCTGGCCTACTTACTAAAGCAACCAATAATTGTACACAAAATACTGATTTAATGGTTGGTATAGCTTAATAATGATTGTATTGCTTCAGCCCAAAAAATGGTCAGTTGTCGTCCGTAGTAACGGTCTGTTATTCACAATCATAGCAGTAATCTGCTATATAGAAATAACAGATTGTATAAAACTGTTATAGACTACTAAAAAACTAGCATTCAACAAAGCCCTAAAAAAAAATCCCTGCCTTGTTATAGGCTACTTTAGATCAGCACTAATGTAACGTTAATGCCTCTGAAATTACTTGGTTGGAACTAATTGTTGTATAATATTAATATATAATAACCTCCACAGGTATGGAGGCTAGGAGACAGTCTGTGCCTGCCCCGGTGATGAATTTACTGAGTAGGAGAAGACGGGCCGAAGCGGCCCAGGACCCACATTTGCAGGTCAGAATGGAAAGTGAACTGGTAGAATGGAAAGTCTCTAGTGTTATTTGGAACTCTGAAATAACACAATGATGTAGTGTATCTCTCCTCCACAGTGCAACCCTGAGTGGCTGATACAGTGCAGCCTGCTGAAGTGGCTGTGGGACAGCAGTCTTGGCTGCAGGCTCAGAAGCAGCTTCCTGGGCAGGCAGCTGGGGAGCAGCAAACTGGGGCTGTGGCTGGACTCCCACTGCCCGACCCTCACTACCCTCCTGCTCCTCAAGGTGGTGCTGTGGCTTGCCCTGGTGTGGATTCTGTCAGACCTCCACATGGGGCTGCCATGTTTCCTGCTCACCCTCACTTACTGGCTGTATGAAGGCCCTTTAAGCAGAGCTGTGGACTGGATCAGGACACGTTGTCAGAATAGAGCCCTGCCAAGGCCTGGGGCAAGTACAGATAACCCAAGAAGAGGGTTATCACCCAGAGGGGCCATCCCAAGTGTCATGTCCAGGGATATGTAGGTAGAGGACCTCCTCCCCCAGCGCTGAGTAAGAGCGTGGAATCAGCAGACTGGTTGACATTAAAGGTTTCCCTACTTTAACATATTGCCAAGGAGTGTGCTCATCTATAACTTTGCTCTAGCCTTTGATGAACCTTGTATGATGTAGTTAGAATCAAATGGGTCCCAGAGAGGGACAATTAAGTTAATACAACTAGTCATTCTAAAGCTGTGATACAGTAGGTGTATTCAAAAACCACAACAAATGAATCCAAGACTAATTTAGTTCCATCCATTTATTGAATTCAAAGACTTGAAACCAACTTGTACAAATTGCAAAATAGTTTGGTAATACCTTGGATTTTCCCACGAATGTTTAGGAAATGAAAATAAAAAGTAAGCAGAGTGAATTGATTATATAGAAACAGCACATAGGAGAGCGAGTTTCCATCACATCAAACTTGACTGCAGGTTTTCTGTGGGATTCAAGATATTCAGCTGAAGCTGAACTGTCGACTCGGCTTATTGTGGGAGAGCAGAATAGGCAACTATTCAACAAGTACCTCCAGATTCAAATTATACAGCAACCACTTTGCTCTGGTAATGTCATGTGTAAAAACAACAAAGACAGGATACTCTGAAATGCAAGTGAAGTGACGGTAAAAAAAATAAGAAATGCAGTGAAAGTGTCTCGTCACCTGATGGTGCTACTATCACGTGTCACATATTCATTGGTCTCACCTGCCCCAGAGTCTCTGATGAGGAGGGTTTGGTGCAACAGGGACCACATAAATGTTGAAACCATCTACCTTACTTTCCCTTTAGTTTGATTCACTTGCCTCTCTATGGCACTCAAGCAGATATGTATGGGAGGGTTTAAGGAGAGGGATGACACACAAATATTAATATCACTACTTCACAGTCCTTCATTTAGTACCACCGTAGTCGGGTTTACTGGCTGCATACACAATCCACACAGTATTAAAAAAGATGCCGAGCGGGGCTACTTGCTGTGCTCTAAGTTATTATAACTGTTATTTATTTAAGAGCTCACTCGCCTGAGGGAGTTATTGCAAGTGCTGACCCTCCAGTGCCTGCTGCCAGCCAGGCGTCTTCCATCCAGCTTCCTTGGGCCAAGTCCAGACCAGCAACCACACCAGGCCACGATAGGCCACAAGCCTGTGCAGGCTAGTCTAGAGCATGGTCTTTGCACCTCACAGACTGTGCAGGTAGCAGCTCATTTACGATGTTCAATTCTAAAAGGATGGCCGACATGGAATTGGTCGGCCAACCGTTGTAAATAACAAAGGGATATGTGAGGTCATTCGGCAAGAGGGGAGGAAGAATGTGTGTGTGTGTGTGTGTGTGGGGGGGGGGACTGAGTTGATATGCGAGTGCGTCACATGCACCTTAGTGTGAGAAGTGACATGGGCTTGTGTGGGATCTACAGTAGGCACGGACAGGCTCTTCAGGATGGAGGGAATGTGTGTTTGTGTGGTGTGTGGGTGTGAACTGCCAGCAGCATCTGTTATTGCCTGCGTTGTTCATTCAAGCTTTCGGTCTCTCAGTCCTAATGGTCGGTATTGGACTGACTGGGGGTGGACTCGGTCATGGATGGGGAATGGGACACGGCAACAACGCAACGCACACACAGAAACATTCCCTCGTTCCACAAACAATCATGAGAGCTAATCACTATCAATATGAGAGTGTACGTACAGAGCGTAGAGTGTCTGGTTTAGCTGAAATCAAATTGGTCTGGAGTTTTGTTTGTTTGCTGCTTTTAGGGGTGGGGGGGAACAAGGCAAAACAGTTACATTTCCACATCCATTTAAGTTCTCTCTAAAGGCAGGAGTTCCTCTGACTTGTTTACGTGCACACTAAGCGTGGTTCCTTACACTACACCTCGGAGACAGGGGCTCGAATGGCATCGCAAGAAAACCACAAGAAAGAGTCAATAAAAAATACCACCATACAGGCAAAAAAAAAGAAAGAACAAAAATATATAAGTCATACGATTGGTCACAGCAAATTTATGTACACATACAGAAAAGAGTCGTCAGGAGGGCGGGATATAGGGAGAAAAAAGGAAACGAGTGGAGGGGAAGAGAGAGAGGGGAAGAGAGAGAGAGGGGAGTATGGATAGGCCCTGCATCTTCCATGAGTTTACTGGGCTTGCAGCGAAGGAGGTTGGGGAGGCAAGGGGACGTGGGGGCTGGGTTGGGAACAGGCTGTGTGTTCACCTCTTCTTAGGGACCTGGGCAGTGCGGGGCGGGGTGACGGGGCGCCCAGAGTTCACCCCTCCATACTGGTACTTGGCCTTTTTCTCTGAGGGCTTCAGGATCTGTAAACAGAGGGAGGAAGAGGGAGCTTTAGAAGAGAGGAGTGTGAATGAGCCTGCGATGTGGGACTGTCAGCGCGTGTGTCTGTTAGCACACATGGCATGTTTATCGTATAAATACAAGTAGCATCGGTGTGTGTGGGTGTGTGTGTGTACCTGGAAAGAACACATGAGGGACTCATCAACACTCATCATGCCACCAGCGTTGTCAAACTCCCCGCAGTAGTTGGGTGCGGAGAAAAGGGTAACCAACTGGCGCTTGGCAAAGAACTCGTATCCATCCTCCACAACCTATGAGAGGACAGGCCATGTTACAAATCCTCATCCAGCCCAATTAATATCCCCTATAAGCCCCTGTGAATATGCAACCTAACTTTGTCCCACTTGACAAGGTCATACGGTACAACCAATAGTTACCAAGCTAAGACCCAAAACAAGGTTCAGTTTACAAAAGTGTGAGTGTGTGTATGTGTGTGTCAGTACCTGATGGGCTCTGCAGATGAGGTCCAGGTCATGGCGGTTTAGGAACTTGCTGACTACGTCCGCTCCAAAGGTGAAGGAGACCCCGCGGTCGTTCTCGCCCCAGCCCTGGACGTCCTTGTCTGGGTCTGACCACAGCAGGTCACACAGCAGACCTGCGGAGGTAGAGACAAGGGAGGACACAGTCAGTGAGGGGAGGAGAATGAGGAGGGAATGAAGATGTTAAGGGAGTTCAGAGAGAAAGAAAGAGTCTGGATTCACAGGAAACAACCTAATTGGACACACACACACACACACACACCTGTATCTGGGACATCTGTTGGCCTCATGATCCTACGAATCTGTTCCATGGACTGCAGGTCAGGTGACAGGCCTGCAGGTTAGGAGAATGCATTGAGCATTGATAGAATATTGGGGACAACAGGAAGACGGGACCGAGAGCGAGCAGAAAAGAGACACCGTCTATCTTCTGACCTCCATGGCAGCAGAAGATCTTCTCATCGATGATGGCGGCTATGGGGAGACAGTTGAAGCAGTCCGTGAAGGTCTTCCACAGCTTGATGTTGAACCTGCGCTTACCTGATATGGGAGGGGGGGGGACACACACAGAGACGAGCCGTAAATATCACTGTGTGTGTGTGTACTGTAACTGGGAGTGAGAGGATGTACTGTACGCGTGCGTTCCCATGCTCGCTCGCTCACACTCGTCGTAGAAGCCGTAGATGCGATTGATGGACGCACACTCGTGGTTTCCCCGCAGCAGGAAGAAGTTCTCCGGGTACTTGATCTTGTAGGCCAGCAGGAGACAGATGGTCTCCAGGGACTGCTTCCCCCGGTCCACGTAGTCCCCCAGGAACAGGTAGTTGGCCTCGGGGGGGGAAGCCTCCGTACTCAAACAGCCTCAGCAGGTCTGTGTACTGCCCATGGATGTCACCTGGGGAGGGGGACAGTAAGGGGTTAAGCTGACTGAAGCGCATCTTTTTTCTCTCCCTCTTTTCCGTCCCCCCTCCATCATCGTCTCTCTGTGCACTCTGGGAGCGTGGTGATCGGGTGGGATAAACGGCTGTAAAGGCGCAGGGTCAGTGGCTGTCAGTTTCCAAGGACACCCACTCACATGGAGCCATTGCTACTAGTAGCACCACACAAGAGCTCAGAGCCTTGAGAAAAGAGGGGGGAAAGGAGTGGAAGAGGACGATGCATCCAGGTTAGCAATGTAGTCTTTACACACGCACCCTCCACACACACATCCCTGTCACAAAATCTCCACATCAATTTCCCGTTCCTTCAGTTTCAAACATAAAGTATCAGTGCGACGGGCCTCCTCAGACAGACACAGCACTGGCTCTGCACAGCCCCGCCTGCTCTGGCTGTGGTACACTGGAGGGTAGCAGGGGCGCACGTCAACAGGGACCAGCCCAGATTCCAAAAATATCCTCCTGCACCAAGGCCGGCTCCAATTTGGGTTAAACGCTGCCGTGATGAAGATGAGGGAGGGATGAGGGAGGGAGTCTGGCCAGGTGCATAGCCACCCTCTGAATGTTAATATTCCCAGGTCGACAGAGTACAGCAAAATGCAGCTACGCAGCTCAGAGCATAAGCTAATTTAATAGGCTACCAGAGAACAAACTGACCAGTGTCATTTTCACAAAGCTCTAGAAAGCTGACCATGGCCTGTATTTCACATGTGAACGACATTTAACTTGAACATTGTGATGCTTTGAATGTAACGTCCTCTTGATGGCCATCCATTCGTTCCCCTTCGCTGGCCAGGGTCCAACCGGCTAGGGTGGAAACCTCACTTCTCCTGCCCCCCCCCACCTCACTTCTACTCCCCACCCCCCAACCGTCATTGGACCATGACGGTTGTTTACAGTGTGCCTGCCAGTGTCTTGAAAGCTGGAACTGGATTGGATGAGAGTGGAGGGTGTCGCCCTGCCTTCACGCTGGGCTGGGAGGTGAGGGTGAATGATTTACACAGGGCATGTCTGCAGTGTCAAAACAGGGCTGAGAATAGCAGGGCTGATTTAGTGCTCAGAGAGGAGGAGGATGGAGAGAGAGAGAGAGGGAGAAGAAAGAAAGAGAGCAAGCGGGCGGAGGACAGAAAAAGGCCTGAGTGGAGGCGGTGAGTGGGAGAGAGAAGGAAAACAAGTGGTTCTCCAAAGCAAATCTCCAGGCCCCCACCTTTTCCCCCCAAAAAGTATTTTTCTATCTGCAATTACGCCACTGGGACTACAACTACTTTGTGTTTGTGTACCTTTTTTTTCTCTCCATGACAGCAACTTCAAATGACCAGAAAGCTCTTATGACCAAACCACTGTCATGCCAGCTCATCTCGTCTCCTTCCGAGAGCACTTCCATTACATAGACACATCTGCTGTGAGCCAGAACACTCACAGGACTCAACAGGCAGAGTATTGGTCAATTAGGCTAGCTGGAGGACAGCTAGAGAGGGGGGATGAGAGGCTCAGAGGAGAAAAGGACAGAGTCAGATTAATGGATGATAAAGAGGGAGAGTGATATCATTCCCTGATATTGACAATATCTTGGGGTGCAATGTTTAGGGGACACCAACACACACACAGGGATGGCCTCACACACACAGGGATCGGCAGACACACGACACGACACGTCAATCCAAGAGAAGGCGAAAACAAACAACGTAGGCAGCACCAAAACTCGAGGAGCCAGAAAGAGTAAGCGAGCTCTGACGTCCCTCCACTCTGCCCCTCCTCTGCCAGACAGGGCACAATGCCGACGCACCAACGCCGCTCCCATCAGCAGGCAGGAAGCGACATCGTGAGGGTTTAGTGTGTGACGGGACCAACCTGATCCGTGTGGCCTTAGTGAATAATTAAAGGCGAACATTGTTTGTCGCGTCTGCACCAGGAGCAGAGTCCTCCTGTCAGAGCTGGGGGTGCAGGTACGAACCCAGCTGACGACCACCAGGTAACGAGCTCGTTAACTCCATAGGAACCATGGAACCACCAAGAGGACAGTCGTTATCCCTCATCATCCAATACTAAAACCCACTTAGCCAATATTTGATTGCATACATATCAAGATGATTTGGAAGCCAAAACAAACATAATTGTCAGTCAATTGGCATTCCTGCCACGATAGACAGCAGACACTGATATCATGCCCACAAACACACACACACGCAAACAGAAAACAGTGAGAGCTGCTGGCAGCGTGTGGGAGGTAAGCTGCCAAACAGATGAAATCACAAATGTGTTGTGTTGTATGTGTGTGCGTGCGTGTTTGTGTGTGTGTGTTGAGGGCATGTGAATAAATTGAGGGGTACCGAGCAGGGAGAATGTGGGCAGTGTGAGGGCTGTGTGCTGAAGGGAAAGATAGAGTGTGTGGGAGAGTGAGGAGATGGGTGGGAGCCAAAGAGATAAACAGATAGGATTCATTCTACGCTGGAGCAGAGGAGAAAGAGTCAGGAGTAGGGCCTGAACCGATACCAAAAAATACGAAAAGAGAGCCACAAAATGACAGGGGGATCACAGAATGTGTGTGTGTACAGTACACGGGGGCAGGAGAGTGAAAGTGACTTGATATGGCCCTGCGTTCTCTGCCCAGTTGCATAAGCGAATTCCAAGCTGCATCAAAGCGGTAGATTGTTGCTCTGCGGTCTGGAGACGAGGTCCTGCGGTCAGGGTTCTAGCGGCTCGGAGAGGAGCGAGCTCGCTTTCTCTCGCTTTTTTCCCCCCCCCATCTCTCCCGGCCCCGGGCCAAGGGATTCTCAAAAGAGAATCATGCATACTCTACATATGAATTGAACATGAAAGGGATGCATGTTTATTAGGGGTTTCTCGCCGTGCAAGAGAGTGCAACAATCATGGACTTTGGTTTATGAAAAATATTCAAGCAGAAAATAGTAGAAGGCATAGGGGGGAAGGGAAAGATAATCCCCTCAACAAGTAAAGAGGAGAGGAGAGTGTGACAGAGAACAGTGCCAGGTGGTGAGATACAGCAACAGGGAGGTAATACAAGTTGAAGGGCTTCTCGTACTGACCACAGATCTTGAGTGGGGCCTCCAGTTCCAGCAGGATGGGCTGGCTGAGGAAGATCTCTCTGGACTTGATGCACAGCCCCCGCACCTCCGCCTCCGTCATCTGGACGATCTTTCCAGGACGACATCCCCGCACTGGACAGGGAGAGAAGGGCTTCCTTGTCATCAACATTATTTGAATGATTCATCATCACCACCACTTGGACCGTTTTCATTTAGCCTATTATCATCACCATTGTCATAACCATCATGATTATCCTAATCATATGATCATCTGTAACGTTTTGACTAAAATAACACCCATACATATGACCTAGGCTTCATTTGAATGACTCTCAGCCTCCTATGGCAAACAACAGAAATCTCAGTTGGTCTCTGACTCTAAACCTAGCTCATCCAAGTCCTAACTCCTGACCCCCAGACTGTTTACATGCTACACACACACACTTTGGTTGGTGCCTACAGTAAAGAAAGAGAGTGAATTTAGCCTATGCTGGTGTTGGCCGATTCAATTCTAATTTGCATGCAGCAAGTCTCAGTCTCAGTCTGAGTCAGTATAAAGACAATCAAATCAAAGGTCACATTTGTTCAAAGGGGGCGTTTTACAACCATCTTATTTAGACAACCCTTGACACGCTTCCTCTGTTTCTCAGCCAGTCAAGCTAGACTGCTAGAGGTTGAATGATGGCCGTGATTTGGTTAGACCAACCCCTAACCAAGGAGTTAAGCAACAGTCTAACTAGCTATTTTAACTCTGAGATACCCGCCTTGCTCTGTGAATTCATGAAAAATACAATGCATGCTTGTGTGTGTGAGAGAGAGAGACACAGCAGAGATGTATATCTGTCTCCTGTTCCCCTCACAGGGAGACTAGCGTGTTCTCACTGTGAGCAGTCTGAGCTGGATTAACCAGTGTGGCGTCTCCTCCTCACCCCTATGGTCCTCTGATAAAGCACACGACACACACACACACACACACACGGCCTACTTACACGCATGCACACACATGGAACCATGCGTTGCAAAAACTGTACATCTAGCTGTTCTATCTTGTTTATGTAGTTGGACTTGTTTCTAGTATAATTGTCTTATTTAGTGACCTAATGTAAGTAAACAACACATTGTGTTCACCTGTTCGTACTGCACTGGGAGCCAAATGTACGTCTTCTAAGCATACGCAAGCTCCTAACAAAATATCTTTGCACTTAAATTTGACAGAGCATTTTGGGCATCTGACTTCCTGGAGAGCAGGGCGTGGAGGGTCATAGTACAAACACAGTCCCATGTCATCAATCTAGCCTAACTGCCTCGAGTAGCCTCCTAGTCAGAAAATGCAGAGGTAGTGCTTATGTCAATGCATCAAAGCTGAGTGAGCTAAGGCAGCCTTGCAAAGACGGTTTGCGGCTTTTGCAGGCGTGCACTTTTAAAGAGGGATTAGATCTGTAAGACCATGGATGGGTAAAGGCTGAAATGAAGCCATGACGAGGATTTGTTCCCATCAGAAACTGCCAAGTGGGACAGTCAGAATGAATTCAATGGGAAGCCTGTGTGGGCATTTTGTGTGTGTGTGTGTGTGTGGAGGGGGGGGCAACTGAATAAGCCGTCTCCACTGAGTTGACTTTTCATCGCCATTACATTTTCTGACAACATGAGAACATATTACGTCATGTTGAGATGCCTGACCAAGCAAGCGAGTCGCCCCAAGAGAGTCTAGGACAACAAGTCTCCATAGATGCCTGGCTTCTGTGCAGCACAGACACACACACGCATCTTTCCTTATCACAACAATTTGAGCCCTGTCGACTAGTTGCATTGTCCTTCTTGCCTTTAACACAACCTTTCAAACAGTTCTACCAATTCTAGCTTTGAGGGAAAAACCATGTGTGTGGGAGTGTGTGTATGTGTCTGTGTCTGTTTCAAAGTGAGCTGACTTGTGGTACCATAATTCGGCAATGATGGACATTTTTATAGAATCTAGGCTAGCTAATGTAAGACTCCAGAGTCTGTGATCACCAGTGTAGGAAAGCTGCAATGGCAAAGAATAGTGGCTGGCTTCAGATAACTATGTCCGCATACTAAATACGTCTCGCTGGGGCGTACAGGAGAACGCGCTTGGGAGGACTAGAGAAGGGGCAGTTTAGGTAGTTACATTTTCATTTGTTTAACTAGGCTACATAGGTCTATTTGGTAGGCGTAGTAACGACCATATCGTGTCAAGGGCAAGAGGTCCTAGCCCAATGTGTGCGAGACGCGGAAACAGCTGTCACTGAAGTGGTGTCAGTCTCTCACACACTGTGCTGTATCGACTCTGCATAGCAACCGCCTAAAATGTAAGACGTTAGCAAGCGATGGAGCAAGCAGTGCTAGCAGGCTGATTGCAAATGTGTAGTAGTCTATCGAAAACCTACACAATTAAAATGGTCACAAAGCCGATGATTTCTTCCTGTAGACGTGAAGATGACTGAAGACGATGCTAAACAGCAACCGTAAAAGGAGCAGACGACGGCCGCACACCACACTAGCAGTGTGGCCACACTGTTTATAAACATTGTTGAGCGCTAGCTAGCTAGAGTAGCTAGAGCTAACTATCTGGCGTTCGCTTTAAATAATGTCACTACGCGTTTAACATAAAGGTGTGTGAATCATTATAACTACACAATGTCATACATAGTTAGAAGAACGGTCAGTTCCTAGGACACATTCAAGGCTACTCACCTTCCAAAAGCCGAGAGATGATACTGTCCACGTTCAACTCGGTCTCCGCCATCTTCGCTACTGAAGTTCGGGGTGGAATGTTCAGTTTCTTCACGTTCAACGCCAGAGGGAGTTCCCAAGGGTTTCTTTGTACAGTAGCATGAATTCACAGAGCTACAGAATATAGCCTACCTATCAATATCATAAAATCGCAACAAGCAAAACAGAATGTGGAGTATCATAACAAATCTGTTATTTATTAAATAATAACACACATTGTAATGTACAACTGATACATTTATTTGACTGTATGCAGTAGTGCAAGTGCAACACATTTCCGTCCAAAGTTTCTTCTTTTGAATTCTTCTTGTGAAATTTCACAAGAAGAAACTTTGGACGGAAGTGTCAAGCTATTTAATAGCTCAAGATGAAAGCAAAACAATACACAGCAAGTGTTAAAGATCATTTAAACCATATGCAAATCAGCATTAAATGACTAAAGTGCCCATATTAGCATTGACTAATTACTTTATTTTACATTACATCAACAATACCATAATATTTACAATAAAATACACTGTGTTGGTCCAAAACGTGGTACTGAACATAAAGGAGAGCCTGTGTTCTTATGAGGGCTACTTCACATGTACACATGCTGTGCTTGCATGTTCTTAGGATTGATCAGTTTAATTCATAGCAGTATGTGGTTGAAGACGGCTTGGTGGATTCTAACAGGCCTCGTTATTGTGACCTTAGCACAGGGCAAGTGAACATCAAAGCTTTCAGGAACACAGGTACAGATGGAGAGGCCAGACACAGTAGTTACATGAACCCTATTTATGATTATTTCAATGCTAAAACCCAGTTCCCTTCATCTCTCTCTCCTCCACCAGCTTCATCTTCCTCCTGTTTCTCTTCTCCCTACAGGAGAGGAGGAGCCAGGTCACACCCCAGCCAATCAGAAGTCCTGTGACAGCAAGCACTGCAGCTGCCCATACAGGCACATTGTCAGAGCAGGTTGGGTTGAGAGGTGTGGATGTGCTGGGTGTTTGGATGGTAGTGGTGGTAGTGGTGGTAGTGGTGGTGGTGGTAGTGGTGGGCACTGCAGGTAAACTGTTAATATTGGTGAAGATGTAAGGTTGCTCCTGAAGGATGAAAGAAGACCGTTCAGTTATTTGTGCAGTGCCATTACTGTAGGTCTCATTTAAACTCCACTTCACTATTATACCCAACAAATCTTACCTCAGTGGGGCACTTAATGCGGCGTCTGTCATTTGTAAAGTTGTTATATGTCTGTTTTTGGCCCACTGGTTCCAACTGTAATGAGATGATTAAATCATCAGAAATTCAATAGAACACGGTCACAAAAGCAGGCCCCTCGGTTCCCTAATTCAACAGTTCTGACTTTGCATATTTACCATGTTATTCCACACAGCGACAGCCATGTCAGCATGACCCCGCTCACTGAAGTGGAAACAGTCTACTGAGAAGTAGGTGGCGTCTGGTTTCCCTTCCTAGGAGTGAGTCCATTCAGTCAGAGTGTACTTCCCTACTGTATGTTCTATTGTGGACAATGAATTCTGTGTCTACTACCTTCCTTGTTTATGGTGTGTGTGTGTGGTGGTGTGTTTGTGTGTGTTGATGGTGGACATACCGTGTTAACAGGAACTACAGAGTTCTTGAAGAAGGGTTGGAGAACAACAGTGAAGTCCTCTCGGCTGTCATAGCGACTACTATGGATCAGGTTCTCTGTCTCAGTCTAGGTGACAAAAACACAGACGACACTGTCATACTAGATATTGAGACACAGTCCCTGTTCCTTGTGTTTCTCTAAGTTGATGAGTGCTGTCATCCCTCTTTGGATGTTGTTTTTTGAAGTAAATACTTTTAGACAACTCGTAAGTTGTGACTACTTTTTAACTTAACATTTCTTTGCATTTTTTCCTAGTTACTCTGTGTTCGGTACCTTGGGACTAGGCATTTAAATAGTGATAGAACTGTGCACTTCTGGTCCTTGATTATCTTCTGCACCCACTATATGCACTACTTGTGCATCACTTTGGATAAAAGCATCTGAAAAAATGACATGTATGCATAAAAAAAAATCTGAGAAAATAGGTTTTCTGGGAGTTTTTCCTTGTCTTCCTTGAGGGTTTAGGTTGGTTGAGGGGCAGCTCTATGGGCGTATGTGAAGCCCTCTGTGACATGCTTGCGTGTAAAAAGGGCTATGCAAATACATTTCGATTTGATTTGATTTGATAAAATGCATGTTAATTGTCCAGTTCACTGACCTGTAGTTCACGATTGATTCTCCTAATTTCTGACAGTTCCACAGAGTCCTCTCCTGGTTGTAGGAAGCATGGACAGACATTCCTGAAACATAAGACTGATGTTTATAGCTGTTGTCTAAGCTGTTGTCCCTACCACCATTCTGGACTCAAGAAGAAGTGCATGGTTGTGACACAACGGGATATATAAAGTTACATTTTCTTCCTGGGAGATCTGTGAAACAAAATGTGAGCAAAGCAGCAAAGCAATCTGTCCTTCAGACACATAGCTACACGTTTGTCTATGGACTGCACTCTGATTGATTAGTAAATAGAGTAATTTATAGATCTGTAGTTGAATGCTACTATTGTCAGTATATCTATAGGCTGACTGTGCTTTTTATCACTCAGGGGACCTCTGAACACTGATAAACCTTTTTACAATAACCTTTTAAGTTATTGATTAATACAAAAAAGTATATATTTAACCAAATCAATTAAATCTAGGACACACACTTGTATTGATGTATTGATAGACTGATGGATTAGCTGACATACTTCTGTAAGAGGTTGCATCCCAGACTGTCTCTCTTCACTCTACGGAGACCTTCAATCTCCAGGATTACCAACACGTTTACCATCGCCCTCGGAACCTGAGGTCACCAACAGGGACATCACATGTCAATTAATATAGAATATCCAACTTCATTCACCAGTTGTTATTTCACATTAGTAATGCAAAATTATATTCAACTGTATTCAGGCATTTTATCACGACAACGTTCAAATATATAGTATATCAAATTGTATCAACCACTCTCATCACATTTACAATATAAAAAATATATATTGGATATCTAAATGTATTCATCCAGGTATTATAAACAAAATGAGAATTACTTAAATTTACAATTAGTAAAAGGTATATTATTACCTCATTGTAGAGTAGATCCAAGCTTGCCATCATATGACTACTATAATTCTTAGGTGACAATGTGGCCTGTGTCAAAACATGGAAACACCAATGTTAATGTAAACAGTATGTAGTACATAACAACACATGCAAATCCTTTGGAGACAGATAGTACACCACTCATCCACAAACTAGTCACATTTACAACAGCTAAAAAACACCAAACAAAAAGGATGCCATGAATTGAACTTAAGTGTATGAAAGCACGGAAATATAGGTTAAATGGTTTGGGCTCAAATCTCTAAGGAGAGCGCCAAAGTAGAAGTTCCTACTTCAAGGAAGCCGACATGGCTGTGTAAGTGCACATATGCACCGGCGTAAAAGGATTAGAAAATGACCTGTGTCTACAATATTGACTGAGGGAAAGAATGTCATGAAACATGCATGGAAAGCCAACGACTGGCTAATGCTAAGATGTCACTCTCCGTGACTCTGAGCTCATGTCAAATTGATGCTGTGCTTTGATATTCTGCTTCAGAGCAACAACATTAAAGAGAAGGGGCTGGTGAAGGGGGAGGGAGTACGAGAAAGAGGGGCGTGAGGAGACGGAGGGGGAGACGGAGAGAGGGACGAGAAAGGATCTGACAGAGAGGACCATGTCTTTTGTGTGTTTAAAAAATACAGAGGGAGTGAGAAACGAAGAGGGAGGTTGTCTTTCTTGTTGATAGAAGTCAGAACAAGGGCTGATCCTGTGCTCCTCTCATGCAGAGACCAAAAGAGAGAGACAGAGGAGAGATAGAGAGGAAAAAAAGAGCAAGAGAGAGACAGAGAAGGAGATCCTGTGACATAATCTGATCATTCAAACGAAACCTTGTCTACAATAAAACAATGAGAGGATGGTCACGATGCTTGGTTAGCCTGACACGCCGCTGATGATATCATAGCACAACTATTAAACAGAAACACATTCGGATTACTGAACAATATATAAGACACTTCTGGTTAGCAGTGTGGCTAAATCTGCTAATAATCCACATTATATCTAACATGCATAAATGTATCCCGGGATGTTGAAGGGAAAGTTGAGACAGGGTTGGCATTCCTATCTTCCTGTATCCTCCAAATGCTAACTCTGAGGAGAGTTATGAAACCCTGAGCACTTGTTCCATGTGTATAGCACGTCTGAAGGGCACGCTCACCCTGTCATTGCAGTACTGACACAGGTCGTTACCCCCGATGAACAGCGTGACCAGCTTCCAGTCATTCTGAAAATCCACCGCCTAGGAAACCAGACACAGAAGTGGGGAGGAAGGTTCGGAGTTCCTGTCAATCGCAGTTCAGCTATTGTCCTGTTTTCTAGTTGATTCTGCGTCACATTTCCAAGATCAGAGGAAAGACTCACAGAGTTCTTCTTCATGGTATCTATGAGATTTCGTATCTGTCCCGGAATTCCCCTGTGTGAGATCAAGAATAGATTTCTGTGAGTTCAATTTCACCTAATACCTGTACCATCAGTACCTAATCATATGTACATAGTATTGCCATAATCATGACATGCCAGATCATTTAAAATCAATGTACTTCTCATTATGGCAGTCTTATGAAGGCCTTGTGACAGTTTTATAACAGAACAGAGTTCAGTGTAACAACAGCACTCACGATATCTTGGCACCAGTGACCGCCAAATTGAAGCCTTTCTGCAATTTGCCGTTACCTTTTGACATACCCTTGATATTGGGGTTAAACTTCTTCAGAATATCTAAACAGACACAGAAGGTTGATTAACTCATAGTAGAACATAATTCACTTTGATAGACTATAAATTAGGATAAGCCTAGTGATTTCACAGTTTATAAAGTAGCTTTATAACTTGAACTAGATTTAGTTTACTATAATTTTCATTTGAAGCCTATGGAACGATACCTAAACATTTATTTGTCTGACAATATAGGTTGTAGAGAGATTTACTTGGTAGTGTTGTGACAGTCTGGAGTGTTTTGTCTCCTCCAATGCTGGTGAAAAAACAACACATATTATGGATTTAACTGTAAAGCCTTTCAAGTTACTGTGGCCAGGTCACTTTTGAATCATCCATGGCCACAAGATACGGAATCTGTGGTTTAGGCTATATTGACAACACCGGATGAGCGCCTTAATAATTCTTCCCAAGATTCAAATGAAATGTATCACATTTATCCATGCTTCCATCACATGTGATAATAGCCTATGGAGCTCGCCCCGTGTTAGTATAGCCTTAACAACAGACTGTGGCCATGCATTATTAAGACGTTGCCACAATTTTGTTACAGTATCACATTCCCACGCCTTATTAACTTGTGGCCCCTAATGATCTCATACCTCATTAAGTAGTGGCTACAAGTTATTGATCTTGTTGCCACGCAATCATATTTTCCCCACCAATATCAACACGGGGGCTCTGTAGTATTCTGAGTCCTTGTGTCGTCTCTCACCTCCATGAAACTCCTCTGTTCTCAGTAGTCAGCTGCAACAGGTTCTTTGCCTTGGCCCCAAAGGCAGCCTGACACAGTAGGAGATAGAGGTTCATCAGAGGGAGATCAAACAGGAGCAGTTAATAAAAGATGAGATTCTGTGAACACACGGTGCGTTCCCATCCAGCACACTCACAGTGAGAGAGTCCCCCACTGCGGCCACCACTCTGATGTCTCCAGGCTTCAACCTGTGAACTGGGAGCGGATCAGCTGCGTGAACAGTGGGACTGACGCAAAACCACAACCAGTCATGTTCGACGCCCCCCATCCCCCCCCCGACCACCCATCCCCCTCCCCGACCACCCAATCCCCCTCCCCCCGGCCCGTCTCTCTCACCTGAGGTCGGTACAGTCTCAGACGGAGCCGTGTTCACACAGGAGAAATCACTTCCCCAATTCTACAGAATTGCAGACAGACACATTCTCAATATTAAATCCTCAATAATGTCAATTTCAATCTCAAAATTGAACACCAAATGACCTACTGTACCGTGATTGGGGGAGGAGAGGGAGGAGGGCCCTGATAGGTGTAGTTGCTGTTGTGGGCTGTCCTCAGGAAGGGGATGGTCTGATCCAGAGACAAACAGAAACAGAGTAATCGATCCCCATGTACAGTAGTTTACATATTCTACAATGATTTCCATGGACTGCACTACCTATCAGAGCAAAAGGGATCTACTGACACGTCAGAGATCTACTGACACGTCACCAGCCTATCCAGTCTGTATTACCTTCGAAGGACACTGCAAAGGCACGCCAGCAGAAAAGTCTTGGGAGAAGGTCTTGTTTCCCACTGGTTCTACCTTGAGAGTGACATACACCACTCAGGTTATCGTGAATCAGAATGACTTGCTGAGAGATGCTTTAGAACAGTTTACGCATAGATACGAAGAATACCATGTTGTTCCAGATACCACTGGCCATGAGCCTGTGGGCTTTCTCACTGAGGTGGAAACAGTCAGGGGAGAAAAACGAGCGGTCAGGACGACCATCCTGAGAGAGAGAGAGAGAGAGAGGGGGTGGGTAGGGACGGGTGGGGTAGCAAGAGAAAGAGAGAGATAAACAGTTGACACATGAACCCCCGGTAAGTGCTGTAACATTGTTCCACAAAGGCACGAGAGTGCATCGTCCAGTCTACTTATGTAGCATTAGAATGGGATCTGTGGCAGCCTGCAGTGACTCTTACCTCCAGCAGGGGGAGGTAGACCTCTCTGAGGAAGGGCTGCAGCACCACAGTGAAGTTGTCATGGGTGTCGTATCGCCCCGTCTCCACCAGCTCTCTCATCTTACTCTGGAACGACACACGGACAGATAGGGAGGCAGACAGACACACAGAGAAAACTGAATGAGGTTTTAGTATGGTCTTGTCCACAATATAAACCAATGCAAATGTCACATTACGAAAATTACATTACAAAAACGTGTTAGACATGAATCTTCCTCCAGCAGCCAGTGGCCTGTGTACCTGGTAAACTCTGTTGGTGTCTATGAGCGACTGGAGTTCACGTGAGCCCTCGTTCGGCTTCACCACACAAGGGCACAAAATCCTGAGGAGCAAACAGAGACTCGAGAATGAAAACGAATCGGTCATTATGAATCTTTTGAGGGTGAATCAGGCATGCAGAGCCAAACGAACGTGCTCTCTGGCAGCTTCAGCCGCACGTATGACCACCGTGTGAACGACTCACTCACTTGACAAACCAGGTGGGACAGTTGCTGCTCTTGTCCTGGTGCAGCTGACGCAGGGGCACCATGTGAAACAGCTCGACTAGATTCACTAAGGCACGGGGCACCTGGAAATAACCAGAACACAGGAAGCTGTTTTAGACGCTTATTTAAACGCTAGAGTGCCCCTTCATCCAACGAACAGACCAGACAGTCATGGCAACTGTAGCTTACCTCTTTGTGTAAGAGATCCAGAGCTTCACGGATGCGACCGACAAAGTTATTGGCTGAGAAGTAAACCTGTAGAACCAGAGGTGTCAGAACCAACACCATTTCTAATGTTGTAGCCAGATGTAAGTTATCATTAATTATTCATTTGGACATTCGCTTACAGAGTCGGTGCAGAAGTCACACAGGTCGTTGCCTCCAATGAACATGGTGATCAGTTTCCAGTCGTTCTGGAAATCAATACGCTGTGAAGGAGGAAATGACCATCAGCCTTTTCTGATTCACTCACGCTGTCGATGAATGGTGCGACGTACTGTGCGTGCTTGAGTTGATCTGAGCTTTAATATGTTTTGTTTGACCTCACCGAGTCATTCTTCATCTTGTCTATGAGGACACGAGCCTGCGTGATCATGCCACTGAAAAGAGCGACACATTCAATTTAAGGGAGGGAGAAGGGGAACAGGAAATAAATAGAGAGAGAGAGAGAGAGAGAGAGAGAGAGTGAGAGAGAGAGAGAGAGAGAGAGAGAGAGAGAGAGAGAGAGAGAGAGAGAGAGAGAAAGAGAGAGAGAGAGAGAGAGAGAGAGAGTAACTGACCTGCTGGTGGCTCCAGGTACAGCCTGGTTGAGGAAGGCTTTGGGGGAGTCCTCATCCCCTATCCCCGTGGAGAATCCAGTCAGCAAGGGGTTAAACTCCTTCAGGATATCTGTACAGCACAGCCATAGGGGTTAAGCATAGTTAGAGTTAGCCAAGAACCTGCTAACTATCACATAACATTGCATTTGGAAGCGACACGACCTAACACGTATAATATGGCAGTATGTAATTCACAAAAATCAATATCGGTAGCGTTTGAACCCAGTGGTAAGATCTAGATAGGTCTGCTGGATATCTGGTATACGGCATGGTCCCTTGCAACGATAAGATCCCTCTCGGTTTATTATTGAAGTGCTAAAACAATCATAGATGGTTATCAATTACTATCAGTGATCAGGTACAGTAGCATTAATACTGTGGCACATATCTAAACCACAAGATTGTTGATATGTTTTAGCAAATGAACAGTTACATGTTGTATGGTATTATAAAACTGATAGGCCCAGGTTCACGTACTGGGCAGGGTGGTGACTGTAGTCAGGTTCTGATCTCCCCCGATGCTGAAAGATAGACACACTATGTTAGTTTTCAGGGCTGCTGAGATACAGCCACCATGGAACTCAAACAGATACTGTCTCCCTGTGTATGTGGTCATTAGACAGCTAGTGAACTCTTGCACACCTCCATGACAGTCCTCTGTACTCATTTATCACCAGCAGTAGGTTGTTTGGGTCTTTTGCGCCAACCCCATTGGCTGCCTGTGGTGAGGAAATTATGTCAGGGGACATCAGGGGAAAAATTAAGAAATTATAGGCCGACACTATTGTCCTCAGAGATATGATTGGAGCAGTTAGCTAACATGGCCCGCCCACCGTTAAGGAGTCACCGAGTGCTGCCACCACTTTGATATCCCCAGGCTGAAGCTCATGAACTGAAGGGACAAGAGAGACAACTTCCAGGTCAGCCAGAAACGCACACCAACTGCCAGGGGAAGTGTTTACCCAACTCTCCGAGGCTCTTTACCTGAGGTGGGTACCGTAGGGGATGGGCTGCGATCTGTGCAGGGTAGCTCAGAGCCCAGGATCTACACAAACACACACACACACAGGATGTCTCGATCATTTGTACGTTTCTCTCAACGTGCTTCCTCACTAGTGTCAAGTCTTATGACAGATATTAAGAGAGAGGGAGACGTACGTCAGTGAGAGGACTGGCCTCCCTGCTGGTGGTTGAGGACTGCTCCTGGTGTGGGGAGGGGGAGTTGAGCTGAGTCCTCAGGAAGGGCTGCTCCTGGGTTTGGACAGGAGAGAGGAGTGTGAGAGAGAACCAGGTGTCCATTACCGTCACCTTTGTTGGCTAACCCTTCAAAGTATTTGATGTCTGAAGTCTGAGAAGGGAAGAATTATGAATTATGGGGTGATGGGTTTCTCCGATTTTTGTCTGATTCGCATTTCCACTCGAATATGTCTCACCTCAGTGGGGCAGGATATACTGTTGAGGTCATTGCCCTTTACTTCAATCTGAACTGTCATTGGCTGAAGCTGGGGGAGAGATAATTGTGATTGGTCAAGGACAGGTTCAGTCTCAGGTCATCTTACCGTAATCATCAGATCACACTGATAAACTTTGTAGAAGATAACATAAATCCTTGCCTGGAAGAACCAGAGAGTATGAGGGAAGATCATAATGGATCATAACAACTACTCCCTACATTGGTTATCTAATCTCTGATACTCAGGAATAATCATAAAGTCTCTTTATTATCATTTGCTGAGTCACTTGAAGATTGCGCCAACAAGGGCCAAAACAGTGACATCAAATTCTCTCAAGGAATCTACAAACACTTTCTCTTACATTTAGTCATTTTAGTAGACGCTAAATGACAGATTATGTCTGCTGCATTTGTTGCTGTTACAATGTGCTCTGTGAAAAAGTGTTTTCCCATGTTTGGTGTCCACAATGTGTTTATTGGGAGCTTACCAGGTTGGTCCACAGCTGAAGAATCAACTGGATTGTGTCGGATGAAAAACCTGTCTTCTACAACAAAAAAATTGACTTGCATTTATCTGATCATTGTTTCACCTCCACAGACTCTTGTTATACCGCATCTGTGGCAATAACCCTGTTATTATTGTTGTCATTAACCTGGTTATTGTTTATGATAACAATAAAGATGAACAGCATTATATGTAAGGCCCTTGTGTCCACTCACTGGGTCAGTGACCACCGGGCTGGCGTGGAGCAGGACTGCCACGTCCTCCCTCTCACTGAGCCGCCTCCGCAGGACACCGTCCAGAGACTCCTGGAGACAGGCGTGATAAGGAACAGCACAAACACATAGAAGGCTCTCATGCACACACAAATATCCCTGTCACAAAATCTCTGTGAAGTTCCTTCAGTTTCAAACATAAAGTATCAGTGCGACGGGCCTCCTCAGACAGACACAGCACTGGCTCTGCACAGCCCCGCCTGCTCTGGCTGTGGTACACTGGAGGGTAGCAGGGGCGCACGTCAACAGGGACCAGCCCACACCCACACCCACACACACCCACACACACACACACACACACACACACACACACACACACACACACACACTCACACACACACACGCACACACACGCACACACACACACGCACACGCACACGCACACACACACACACGCACACACACGCACACACACAGGAGTTTGTGTAGTGTACCTGCAGTGCTCTTGTAGTAACAGCTCTTTGGAACCGTTGTTTGGCCTTGTCATTCTCCTCCATACACAAGCATGACCTGCAAACCATTAGCAGCCAGGGAAAATCAAGCATTACAATCCTTTTACTGCTTATACAATCTCATGCTGCGTCAAGTTGTAACTATATAATGCATTAAAGTTGATAGATTATTGGAGATTTATGGCCGACATGGAAATAATAAAAACAATTATAAAACAACAGCAAATGTGTACTGTAGAGTGTAACTTATGTTGGGGTATTCTAGAATGTTCTGTATCTGTGTGGTCGAGGAAACACCGACCTGTCCTGGTGAGAGGGCACATCCTGGAGGCCGCTCCAGACCACAACATGAACCAGGCTGTGATGCAGCTGAGGGAGCCAAACAAAGAATGCAATATTCATCATTCATTCATTTGTTTATCAATTATATCAAAAATGACATGCAGGGGGGGATTTGAACCCAGGACATCCTGATGTGCAGTCAAATGCTCTATGACAGAGAAACCTAGATATACTCAGAAACATTGACAGAGACACTGAATAGAGGAAGGACCTTTTTGAGCAACACCTCCAGGGCAACTTCCACCTCCTTCACTTTGGACACCACCTGTGTCCTCGCCTGGGGAACAACACAACATTTCTGCCTCCACCTCCACAGCATCTCAACGAGCTCTCACATCAGGAAGTTTAGAAGCAAAATGTTTCCAATATGTGAAGGACACTATATGGGGGTGTGCAGTGTGATTGGACGGGCACAGTATGGGCACAGTATCCTACAGTACCTGCTGGGGAGCAGGCACACACAGAGTCTGCAGGGACGAACAGCAGCACCAGTCCCCAGTCTCTGTCTGTCTCTCTGGCCTGTAAGACACACACACACACACACACTTGTAGACAGGTGCTGAGAGAGTGATGCGGTCGTAATTGGACAGGCAGTGTTTGTGAGTGAAGCCTCGGCGAGGGAGAAGGAATACCTGGCGACTTGAGAAGGAGAGAGCCAGGTCTTCAGCCTGCTCCAACAGACTCCTATGACCCATGAACAGACATGGAGTAAACAACGACAGCATTTGTGTGAATTGTGCATACGCGTGTGTCCGTTTCTCCGTGTTTACCTGTGCTGATGGGCTGACTGCTGGGGTAGGGCTGTCACTTCATTGTTAAACATAGACAGCAGTTCTGTAAGTAGTTGGGGTTGGGGACAGAACATGGAGAGAGAAAAAAGGATAGGAATATGTCACGATGAATGAATACACATGATCATCTCATGTTCTTATGGAAATCTATATCACTTTATATGTTCAACCAGTCCCTTTGTTTCTTTGAGTACATGCTGTACACTCTGACAAAGACTTACAGGTGGGGTCATGGCCACTCTTATCCACACATGATAGATAAGAGTTCAAATAGATGCATCTTCTGATGGCCTGCGTCCCAAAGGAAACATTGTTTCTTAAGCGGTTGTCTTTAAAGAGACAATCTGTCTCACGACGGTTACCGTACGGACATATCTAAGCAGTTTCAGTATTAGTCTATTATCTTGACCATGTGTTTTACTGGCTTAGTAAAGATATGGCGAACAGTAATGTGAACGGACAATCGTATGATTCTGTGCTATCGCTTAATTCAAGGTTTCGCCATTTTGAAGGTGACAGACACAAGTCCAGATAGTAAGATGAGTTATTGTATGAATATGACTGTAATACAGTCACAAAACACACTCGTTATGGTCCCATTTCATGTTACATTTCCATGAACCCTGACCTCTTAACGGGAAACAAACGTTGTCTTCTTTTTACAGCAAGGTCATTAGTGAACTGGGAGATTAGATCAAACCCAGTCCGCTCTACATTTCTAAAAGATTAGCACAGAAACGAACTGAGATGGTGTGAGGGGGTATTGTTCCTCAAATCTGTGGGGTTAATCAGTGACACAGACGTCAATTGGAAACTGCTGTAGCGTATGGAGTTCACCGTTCTGGATGAAGTAGATCATTTTACAATAGGAAATGATGGCAAGGAAACCCAATATTAAAACACAATGGCAACCCAATGGCAAACTAGCCTACCTGGCTAAATAAAGGTGAAATAAATAAAAATAAAAACCTCGTCGTCTGACCAATATATTTCATGGCTTTAGAGAGGAAGTGAACCCAATGCCCCTTTAATCAACTTGGGTTTTATTCCATCTTTGGCAACCCTACTAAACTGGGAGAACGCCAATATCAATAATGCATTATAGACAGTGAATTCAAACGAATAATGGTTCACTGGTTGATAAACCTTGAAAACCTCAAATCCCTCTGGTGTATGTTCTAGAACAGATATTAAACAGAGCTTTCTGGACCAAAATGTTCTGTTCTTGATATAGAAAGTGAAAACGTAGATTGTTTTCATAGAGGCATTGGAACGAGAATCACAAACTCAGACTTACCAACTATCCTACTGAGAACGACTCCTTCTCCCCTGCGGTGGCGAGTGAGGTTGAACACAGTGTGAGGAATGAATCAAGAATGAGGGATGAATCATACATACATACATCTGACACAGTGTTGTGTCCAATGAAATGCACTCATGTATTTGATCCATCCAACGAACAAAGAGGAATTGTGCCGCTGGTGACAAAATGATTGCTGCTTACCCGTGTGAGCGTGGAAGTCCCATAGTAGACACAACCGCAATGTCAGCAGGCCTCAGAGCATGAACTAATGAAGAAGCAACCAGGACAGAGACACATCAGGGACTGTGAGGCTGCTGTACTTGGGTACATGTATTTGCACAAGGAGGCTTGTTAGAACTGTAAAGAAAAAGGACCTTACATAACAAACAACATGTGGGTGTATCATCATTTATTAGTTCCGATTAATTTGAATCCATAAATGTAGGCTTTTACCAGAGGATGCTGGGAGAGCTGGGGCAGGAGAACAGAGGGATGGCATGTAGCTCTCTGTCTGTTAGAGGGACATACAGTACATGATTGATGCTAATTGTCTGGAAGAGCGTAACCTCAGTGACACGAGGGACACATATTGTGTGGATGCATGCGACTGAAAGGACAAACACAGTCAAACACAAACCTTCTCTGACTCCTTCACAGGCAAGTCGTTGGGTGCTTCGTGAATGTAAGAGGCATCTGAAAGTGGTGTAGAAATGAATGAAATTCGATGAAACAGCATGTCAGACGAAGACATGTTTTGTTTGAGATTACATTTGACATTGTGTTCATTTAGCTAACACTTGTATCCAGAGCAACAGTTATCATTTTGTTGTTGCACTGTAACAACTGTAATACATTGGACTTGTTGTCCTTAATTTTGTCCTGCACTAACTACAGTCACCTTCTGAAAGTTGCTACAGATGAATGAATGTGTTAGTGAATGTGCCTATAGGCACGGTCACATTCACACATAAACACACAGAGACAAACAAGAATAGCACACATGCAACAATCAGGTGATTTTCCTTAACAACAGCCATGTAGTTGTTATCTCTATGTAGCGCCCTCCAGGATCATGCCATAGTCAATAACAAAGCTGTTGTCACTGTGTACCATATCTTCCAATAGGCTATAGTATATCTGGGTGTCAAGGATAAGGCCATGTAACTGGAAAAGACAAACACTTCACTGGCATTGAGTGAACTTGAAATACTGTTAATTATGTCACCCTTGTGTCAATGACAAATAAAACATAGTAGGTTACCATCAGTATGTCCTTGAATACAAATTCCAATATCAATATAATTCACAGATTCACATCCACTTCTAGCCTAATGAATGGAATTGTATTAAATGCTTAAATCTTAAATGCAACTCTGTTGAACTCTGTGCGTAAAAAAAAGTAGATAGAAAGCGTTTGTTTACGGTTCAGTTTGTTGAAGGCATACATGTAACATTTCAGTGATTTCCGTCAGTGTAGGATGTGTATGTCTAATAGTAATTAGTATGATTCCTCCGTTGAAGGAGACTTGCAGTCTGCCTACCTGTTATATGAGCACAAGGACCCAGAAGGGTCATAGCCAATGTAGCCAGAAGAATCAGTCCAGCTCTATCCATGATGATGTCAGAGACTTCTCTACACTGAAAAGTAGTCCTCTCTGTTCCTCAATCACTCACTGTCACTCTGCCTGCCTCACTGTCACTCTGCCTGCCTCACTGTCACTCTGCCTGCCTCACTGTCACTCTGCCTGCCTCCTGCCGCTTCAGAAAGTGTCAGTGTTCCCATAGGTTTCCCTCTCCACTGTTTTATTCTCTTCCAGCTCACCCTCCTTTTATCTCCTCATCTGTTAATCTATGAACGACATCAGTCTATCTCTTACCACATGTACCTCCCCTCGCCTGTCCGCATGTCTACTCACGGTGATGTGACTGCTTTTGTGTCTTAGCCTGTACATTCACTTCAGACTGCATGTCATTGTCCATAGGTGTTGCAATAGCTTTACATAAACAATACTGAATGGGGTTCTTTGGACCTTACCATGAAGGGAAACTTCTCCAGACTGAAACTACAAACAAGATAGCCATGCTGTATGCCTGAAGATACAACTGTTAAGTCATGGTCTGAAAGTTTCCTATCAAAATGGTATTTGGAATGTTCCAGATGAGTTAGTCAAGAGATGTCATAAGAGTGTCCTCACACTCTTATCACACAACATCTGTGATAGAAATCAATTTAAGGGGGTTTATGCTGAACATAAAACTGCATGGGTGTGTCATACTTATTTGATGTGTGACTTGAGCCTCATAAACTCATTGCCAACTGGTATGGTTCTGTGACATGTGCAGAGATGGACTTACGATTAGATTTAGAGATGATGAGATAGGACTGTAGATGTCGATTATGCCATCTGATAGTCCATATCAGCTTAAATCAAAGATATGTGAGCCTTGATATGATATAAGGTCAACGGACGCAGTAAGATTTAGAGTAATGCATCTTTTGCTTTTTGAACAGTGGGTGATGTCAGTGATTTAATGGGTGATATAAAGTCAATCTCAGAGGTGTGTGATGGCGACGTGCAGGTTTCTTAAGGAGACAGTGCAACATCTACAGACATACTGAAGATATGAGATAAGATAGATGGGGAAAGGGAGTTCATGGGGAGGATGTCCAGACCAACACAACATATTTACGTAAACATCAATTGTGTTCACAGGTCCAATTTTTTCATCTCAATATGTTTATATATCAACAATACTCACATAACAAATGTGCTATTAATAAAACTATTTTCTGATGGACCAGAATCTATAGGTCCTGTATAAAGCCTATACAGAATTAGCTGTAGGCTCTTGATATTGAACACTGATATTGACGTTGACATCAATAATGAAGTCTAGAAACAAACACTTGCAATGTTTTGTTTTCAATACAGAATTCCATGAGACAATCAAATTTGCAAAACATCCACATTGCTGAATATGGAAAGGCTTTTAACCCATATGAAAACAGGGCTTTGCCTGGAGGTCAAGGGTCCTTGTTCACTACTGCACTAAACACATGGATACCTGACTCCATCATGTACTTTGAACTACTTATGGAACTGCTACTATCCTGTAACCATAATGAACAATGGGAATAGGTTAGGTCTAGTGTAAATGCATCGAGATAGTTCGTCTCTTACCTCCATAAATCCAACGATTTATGCTGCATTCCTGACACCTTGTGGGTGGAGATGGTAGTAGTGAACGAAGTCAAACCGGATGTTGACACACACAGACCGAGAGCGCAGGAACAGCTGAGAAAGGACAACAAAGCAACGACGACGACGACGACAACCGTACAACTGCCTAAAAGGTAGATTTGAAGGGATAACAATGTAACATAAACGATGATAACTTTGCGAGGGGTACACTTTGTGTTCTTATACAAGCTACAACATTCGAAAAATAGACGCGAAAGATACTGTCACGAGATATGTTTATGTCTCACCTAGCTAGCTTGCTAGCTGATTAGCCATTCTGCCATGATGGCATTTCATGTTAGTCAAGATGACAGTTCTAGTATAGTCAAAATATAGTGTATATCTTTCCTTCTTCTTTCTTTCAATACATTTAAATGTCAGCATAGGGACAATAGTTGTCGTAGGTTCAGTGTACTCTCTCATTAACTGTTAGTTATCCCTTTTTATCTCACAAACCCGACTATGTGCTTCAGCGGGTAAGTTCCAGAAGCAACATGGGGCGCATCTTCCTGGACCACATCGGGGGCACGCGCCTCTTCTCCTGTGCCAACTGTGACACCATCCTGACCAATCGCTCTGAGCTCATCTCTACCCGCTTCACTGGCGCGACTGGCCGAGCCTTCCTCTTCAACAAGGTAGCCCCACAACATCTGCATTGTTAAACATTGTTGCAATTGAAATGGTACAAGATTTCCCATGTTATGCCAAATACCAACAAGTGAAAAACTGTGTGTCCAACACCCCTCAGGTGGTGAACCTGCAGTACAGCGAGGTGCAGGACAGAGTGATGCTGACAGGCAGGCACATGGTGCGAGACGTCAGCTGCAAGAACTGCAACAGCAAGTTGGGCTGGATCTACGAGTTTGCCACGGAGGACAGCCAGCGCTACAAGGAGGGTCGCGTCATCCTGGAGAGGGCGCTAGTGAGAGAGAGCGAGGGCTTCGAGGAGCACGTCCCCTCAGACAACTCCTGAGCCCACACTGGGATGACCTGCTCGCTACATCCCCCGCCACCACCCTCACCCCCACCACCCCCCCCACCCCCACTGAAGGCCCTTCTGCCCTGTCCCCTGATCTCCACATTTCCGAGCCAAGTCCCAATCACAGAAACAGACCTTTTGCCCCCCTTTGGATTGGCTGGATTTCTTGATGCTGTTTTGGCCTTGTGTGACCCCTTGCCCCACCCCTCAGAGGACTTCCTTCCTGAATACTCTGACACGGTCCCTCCTTTTCCATTCTATCGAGTCCACGCACGCACACACACAGACCTGTTAACACCAATACGCAAGTTTCATGGCACACAACTTTGGTCACACACAAACACAAACTCACAGGCATGCTACTTAAGAGGAAACATTTACCCTGCTGTTGTGTCACCAGTATAGCTGCAGTCACGGTAGATAGTTACCGGGACAAAATAGGATTGTTTTGTCAACAGATTCCAGCAGTTTATGCACTAGGACATTGGCATGACTCTAGTTAAATAGTCTGATAAGATAGTTCACATTACTGCAAGCTGACACACTAAAAACCCATGGGATATTATGTTTAAGGTACAGTCTGCCTAGTGTTGTGTTGTGGTACACCTTGTGTCAGTGTTGTGTACTGCATCTGTCCGTAAGCACAACTGACTGTCAATATTTGGACAAGCATTGATTTAGGCGACATATTGTTCTTGCACAAACTGATGAAATGCTTTTGAAACGGCAGCCCAAAAGCTCTGTGTTCCTGTGTTGCTGTGTGAATCTTGGACGTGGAAACATCTTCTGAGGAATAGCATGTATCAACTTCTAGCCTATTTCATCAAGCTGATTCTCTAAGCAGGGATGCTGCGCGCGTGCTGTCAGGAACGACCGGTCGCTCTCTGACTTGTCAGAACGACAGACCTCCCCTTCAAACACTTTCCCGGAGCGTGTGAGGAGTGTGTGGGTCAGAGATTTCTCTCACGAATGCTTGGAGCGTGGTAGACACGTGCCCCAAGAGACTGGTGGCCTGCTGTGCCGGTGCGACCTGGACACAAACTGCTGCTCCCAAACCTAAGCTGTGCAAGGGAAGAGAGGGGGGCTTTTTTAGCCATGACCTCCCTCAGTCACCTGGAGCCTGCCATCTCCAACCCTGTCCAGGCCAACGTGCTTTCGGTGGACATGGGCAGGTTAGAACATTATTGCTTCTTATTATTATCATTTTATTATTAGTCGGTATACTTAATGTACGATTGTATTATTCTTAGTGAGATTTTATGGTTTGAATTGTTTGAGATGGCTCTTGTGTTATCTGTTTCTTGATGAGGTTTAAAAAAAAAGCAAGCTTGTTTTTTTTCTGTTGATTTTTGCCTAGATTTAATCTCTAGTAAAGATTTCTGAATAAAGTATCAAGTATTGCAGAATTTGTCCCGGTGTGTGTCCTTTCAGGCGTTCATGTGTGTGTCAAAGCACTAGGGGGCAGCAAAACACTGAATAACATTATGTGCTTTTAAAGCATGTTAGCATTGTGGACAGTCTTCATTTTTATATTCATCAACCAAGTACACAACCAAGTGCTCACCTCCCCCCAATACAAGGACACACTCCCCCCAAATGCATTATGCGTTACATTACTGTAACTCAACGTTTAAAAACCTGTTCCATAGAGCTGCGCTTTACCATCGCCATCTGGTGGTTTACTATGAAAACTGTACTTGAAATTCACACTTTAAACCACTAGATGGCGGAATTGAAGCGCAGCCTAATGGCGCTGTCGAAACAGTGCCCCTTAACACGCAATTTATACTTTTGCATAAGTAGGCCTACTTGCTACCTGCTTCGATAGCTAAACAACTGTCCTGGTGCACGTAACTCTGTCAGGCTATTGCATTTCGTACTTCTGTCGATCAATTTCTTATTCCCTGTTAGTTACTGCATCCATTCAGCGACGAAAGTGTTGTACCAACTATTTCCGATTTAACTTAATGTAATGTGGTTTTGAGTTAATGTAATGTCGTTTTCCATTTGGAGGAGCGTGTCTTTGTATTGGGGGTAGGTGAGCAAGTCATCCTATTTGGGGGATGCACTCATATTAGGGGGGGTGTTTTGCACTTGAGGGCCACCGTACTTTTGAGTGCATGTACTACTACCATTGACACATTTGTGAAATCAAACAATGACTTTAGGTGACCTTAATAAAGTGAACATGCCCTGGTGTAAGGCATGCTGATAACATTGTCAATCACACCTTAAATCCTTCCGACAGTCATTGTGTACTCCTGAACATAGACATGTGTACAGAAGTGGGAGAACTAGAGAAGGCATTTACTGAAGTCACATCATGCAACAGGATCTGGATGGAGAGCTGCGTCAAGACAGACTTAGCTAACCTACTCTGAGACTCATTCAACACTGGATACAAATTATAGTTGGCTTTGGTGGTGTGTAAAATAGGCTTATGGACAGGCAGTGACGAAGAAGTCTTAATCCAGCTATAGATATGACTGAGTCCTTGGGGTTATTTTTAGACCTGATCTTGTTGGGTGCTCTCTTGGCGGGCGTCTGGTTGGATGGGAGTGTTTGTGTGGCGTGTGTTCCGTTCAACATGGTCGCTAGTCCTTCACTCGGGGAGAATCTTCCCTTAACACATGCTTGACAACACTCACTCTGACACCAATCAGGTCCCCATGCTCCAGCATGCTGGATGGATACTGTGGTGTGAATGCATACTGGATAGTCCCATTAGGCGTCCCAGAGAATGTACCCCAAATAGGAAGATAGTCAAGATACTATCCAGGACAAAGAGGGGAGAAGGGATACACAGCTACAGTACGTCCCACCAACTGAGTTGTCAGACACCCCCACTGGCAGGTGCGATGAATGAACGCACCCTGTGTTGTCCTTGGCCCCCTCCAGCTCTAAGCCAAGCCATCTGCAAGCAGCCAAAACACACATGAGGTCACCTAGATAGCTAGGTAATCACCCCTTCTCTGCTCATCCTAATGCTGCTGCGTGCCACGGGCCAAGCCGTGAGTCAAGTCTCAAAGGTGGGGTGTTTAGTGATGGCATCCAAAGTTCATTCTAAAGACAGTGTTTTCGATAATCCGTCGCATTGTCTCTTCGATGCTTCTAGAAACTATTTGTCATCGTGGGAATGGGACACTGGGTGTCCAGGTATTTTGGGCGTGAGGGTCAGCCTTTTACGGAGAGGGGCGAGAGGGCGAGTGAGGAGGAGGAGATGTGTCACTACAATCAGCCCACCTTGTTGGCTCACTGGATGACGGCATGTGTTTCTGTATTGTGCCTCCACCCACTAAAAAACAGTCATAGGTAGACTTTTATAGAAGCACAGGGGATGTTTATAACTAAGAAAGAGTACAGAGTAGAGGGGTCGGGGTGGGGGTGGGATGAAAAAGAACACTGGCAACGTAATTGTATCCATAATCAGCCAGTGATTCATAGTTGCTGGGTGCCTATTTTTAAAAGGCTTGCATCAATCGGGAGACTTACACCCGTATTGTCAGCGTGAGCCAGGATTACTCTGCAATGTATAATAAGACCAGATAGTGGAAGGGGGGGGGAGAGGAGAGAAACTGACAAAAAGAATGATAGAGCAGGAAACAGAGAAAGGGAGGGAGAGGCAGAGGGAAAGATACAAAGAGTCAAAGAAGACAGAGGCCTCGTTCCATCAGCAACCGGACAGAACACAGTAATAGTTCCATTGACATCACTCCCCATCATGTTGCTAGGAGACGAGGGAGTCAACATTAGTTGCCAAGGCAACCCCACTTCACCTTCAAATCTCTTGCCCTCTGCACGTCTGCGGTAGTCTCGTGTGTGTGAGACAGAGAAAGAGAGAGAGTGGTGTTGTGTAATAAGTGCGCTTGTTGACTTATTCACTGCAATAGGGTTCATCATGAACGCAGCAGACGTGCCTCTTTCTGCCCGTCATGGTCGTGCTCATGAAAAACAGGGACAGTTTGATGTCATTAACGTACTAATAGGGCCAGAGAGTAGACCTGGGTTATATCCTGTATGAATAGAATCTCTGATTGTACCAAAAGCAGATACCTTTACAGAAGCACACGCAGAAAATAATGACAGGGCTACGACAAAATGGGTTGAAACAGTGAATGGATTTATTCCTATTTATTATACAGCGTGACGGATAACAGTGGCCCGTTAAGATCTACCTGAGGACGGTGATTGTTAAGTCCAGCATCAGCAGTCGATTGTATTATAAGCAAAAATACAGGAGAGAAAGAGAGGGAGAGGCGTGGAGGAGAAACAGAGATGAGAGGAGGGAGGGAGAGAGAGAGAGAGAGAAAAGAAGGGGAAATCATTTGGGGAGAGGGAAAGCTGCTTCAGAGGTCTCGGTGAACATAAAGAAATAGATCATAGGTAAACAGGTCAAACATGCTGATGAGCGAAAACAATTCCGTCCGTCCATCACAGTGTCTAGAACCAGCCTCTCTACACACACAGCAGGGGGCCTTGTGGAAACACAACTAGACATGGGGAATAAAAAGCAAAAACAGCGGAACAGCACATACACTTAAGACTTGTTTATAAAAAAGGACCCTTGGACCTGCAGCATGAAGGCCTGCAGCATTGAGGAGGCCTGGCGGATCACCTGTGGTATCTACATGGGAGGGGACCGCAGGAGACGAACTTAACCCTAACCAACCAGCCTCTATATGGCAAGGCTGCTGGGTTGGTAGGAGGTGGCCTGGAGAGAGATGGACAGGCAGGGGACGATCCGGGTCAGGGGAGGGAGGGAGGGGGGGTTAGAAGAAGATCAAGTGAGGCCCAATCTCCTGTTTCCATTTCGCTTCCATATTTTCTTTTTTCTTTTTGGCACAATCGGTGCAGCTTTCTCAGCTGTCGTTCCCTAATTGAGTTTAGCGCAGGCTCATCCCACGCCAGGTCCCTGGAGAGGTAAAAAGAAAGAGAGGATGGGGAGAGGGAGGGAGGTGGGCATCAATTGGCGGGGGCATTTTTGGATCAGGGTGTCCGAGGCAAGTTTTCCACTCCAAGTCTGGACCTCCTTCGTGACACCCGGGAGGTAGTGGGGTGACGCTGCCCGCATGTTTCCACCCCACGAAACCCCCAGCCAGCCAATCACAGTCTCCCCCCAGTTCCTAGAAAGAGCAACCAAAAAAAAATCTGCTTCCCTAGTTTCCTATTTGATGATGACCATCGCTCATTTTGGCGTGAATCACACTGTGTGTGAGGTCACCTACACAGGCACCTTGGCACCACAACGAGGAGCTACCCTGTCCTGACAAAGGCAGTCCAGTCTACATTCTACAACGGTTTCTCTTTACCTGGCAAACCGCCTCTCGACTTTGGCTCGCCTGTGCAAAAGCTGTTTTTTTTTATGCATAAAAAAAACCTGGCAACACTGTACTTGACATAGGTCTACATAACAACCCAAGACACCTTTATGGAACCATTTATGGAACCTTTATGATTGTTGATGTAGAGCCACTTGTATAACGTGTGATTTTATATATATTAGAGAGGGTCAGTCAAGTGATTGATAGATCTTATTTTTAAAGCTTCAGGTCAAAACAGAAATTATTTCCTAGAAATGTACTGTTTTGTATTTTTGTGTGAATGTAGTGGTTGGGTCCCTGATTGTATAAGCATGTGATTGTTGGTAATTAACAGGAAAAAAAATATCATGACATATTTAAAATAGTTGTTGAATGTATATGACGTGAACATGTGTACTCCCACACACGTAAAAGTGTTATGAATGCTTATGAAGACCGTCAAGTAAAGTGTTGCCGAAAACCTCATGTTCCTATTTTGAGAGCCAAACATAAAAAACAACATAAAAACCTGTATAGGAGCTTAAAGCAAAAATATACAAAGATAGCCTTACAATATGACAGACTAGACTATTCTGATCCAGCACAGTTAAACGATGCTACAGATGATGTGTATGACAGACTTGTCACTTGGACTCCTAGCATCTCAGTTCTTATCATTTCATCGAGTTGGCTAAACAATGACCTGTGAAAACAGTGACTCATTTGGCTACACTTACAAGGAATCTAGATCAGCTATACACAGCACAGCATTGGAAAGGATATTGGCTAGAATCGTCACAGTATACACACAGGTTTTGTATGAGTGCCAAGCACTATGGCTCTGCTCCATAATAATAATCCCAATAAATAAATTACAAAACAATGGAAGAATAACAAAATAAGCATAAAAAAAATATGGGAACCGACTTTAAAATCCCATTAAAAAAAACACATGGCTAATATGGCTGAACATAAAACTTGAGGAGGTGACACTAAAGCCGTGCAGACGGGTCTCCCGCCCGCCCGCCCGCCCCGAGAGCGGCCGTGGACATGGAGGTTTGTGCGAGTAGCACTCAGCTGCACCTCAGGGCCCATCCCTGGACCCAGAGCATCCCCCCCCCCTCCGCCCTCTGTCCAGCGCCCCCTCCCGCCCTCCCTCCCTCCCACCCTCCCACCCACCCCTTCTCATCATCCCTCCTTCTTCCCCTCCAGCAGCTCCTTCTTCTTCCTGTCCCTGGCCACGGACGTCCAGTAGCGGTGGCAGGCCAGCTCAATCAGCTCCAGCCCGCCCCCCAGCCTCAGCTGGCCCATGTACACCGCCACCATCAGCACGAAGTAGACCCGCAGCATGGGCCACAGCCACAGGCCGGCCATGCACAGGGGAATGAAGCAGCTCCAGTAGAGCAGGGACACGGCCTTGATCAGGGACACGCGCAGCTCCGTCTTGCAGGGGGGCACGCGGGTGGGACCCTCCCTGTGGAAGGCCCGGGGCTGGCCGGCGTAGAAGTGCCTGAGGCGGACCTCCTTCTCCGCCCAGCGCTCCTGGCACCAGGCGTTCAGCTCGGAGGGGGTGGTGGGCAGGGAGGAGGCCGGGTAGCGGCGCACGTGGAAGTGGATCTCGCGGGGGAACAGGCCCAGGATGAGATGGCGCTCTGTCTGGGCGATGTTGTGGGGGAAGGCGATCGTGATGTCGTGGATCGCGTCCAGGTTCTTTCCTGTGCAGGAGGAACATGAGGGGAGAGAACGGGAGATCATCATCAATATTACAGTTCATCAAATAATTAGCCTAAAGAATTTAAAGAGACTCCTCCAATGGATCATAGACAATTATATATTATAAAGAATCCCAAAGACAGTCTCTTCCTTTCCTTCCACACAGACTGGTATTGGCCCTGGATGGATGCCTTGCAATGGGCTCTTGACAGAACACGCTGCCATTGCACAAGGTCGCTCTTGTCAGAGACAGACTGTGTCGAAATGACTTGACCAATCCCTGCTGTTGACTCCATCACGCGCTTGTTATGCTACTGTATGGTAAACCTTAGCCTACATTACGGCATTAGTCTCAGTCTCTCCCATATTACAGCACAATAGGCTTAGAGTTTAATATCTGACACCTGCCACTACCCCCGAACCCCTGCATCCCCCCTCCCTTCCCACCTGTCTTTGGGTAAAGACATGACGGCAGGAGGAGGTGTATTTAAGGCATGCTGGAAGAGAGCCAGGATGAGCTAACAGGGAAATGTGAGCCAGCAGTGGAAGTGGTGGTGTAGTAGGTGCCGCACTGTCCATGAGGCACCAGTCTGACACTGGGGACAGAGGAGCCGGACTGGGGGGTGGCAGGGGGGGTGGCAGGGGGGTTGAAAACGCAGCTGTCAGGATATCTAACTCTGGCAGGCTTTACAGTGTTGTTGTATCAACTGTGTTTAACAGGTACATTTAGCTGGGAGTTCACATCATGAGCTGTTATGGTGTACCTAGCATTGTTTTCATAGGGGTTCAATGGTGACGACTTATCACACACGGAACAGTATTATGATATACTATATGGGACAACTGCATTACAACCTTTCACAGATGTTTTTATTCCCAACCCTTTCATCGTTTTTTGAGTCATTGAACTGACCTTTGTTCAGTGTGTCCACGATGAAGGTGAAGCCCCTGGTCCTGGGGTGAAGGACGTACTCGAACTTGGGAAGGCCGTTCTTCTCTGCAAAGTCGTCACTCCTTGCTCTGGTGTTTTCTGCAGGAGCGAGGAGCACAGATGTGGGGGTTAAGGGTCAGGCAGGGGGGAGGAGCTCCAGAGGTTTACATGGGGGGGGAAGAGAGTGCATCTATTTTGGTCATGAGACCAAAGCCCTCTTTCTTAGCGGATTTACCGGGAATGATGTGTGTTGAACTCATTTATTGTATGATGTAAGTGGGGATAGGCAGACATGCAGGGCCCTGTTGAGAGGCCCTGGGAGGGAGGAGGGGGTGGTCGTCTAGGGGGGAGCCCCACACCTGGCCATCCCCCAGAGGTCCCCTCCTTCAGGGGACAAATCTAGGACCTGTCCCATATGGCCTGTTCATTTCATCAAGTAATAAAGCCTTCTTTGATCCTGCAGGGAACACGGAAATCCTCAGGGGGGCTTAACTGCACCCTTACCGAAATCCTACAGGTGTGTGTTGTGTATGTGTGTGTGTGTCGTGAAGCGGGGGTCATCTTCAAGATGAAATAGAGAGAACAGTACAGCTATGAGATGTAATTTCTGACCATGGATTGGCTAGTAAACGTAAGCCCTGGTTTAAGGGGAAGGCGCAAAATCCTCGGAAGGAGACACACAAACCGACAGAACATTCCTCCCGAGCAAAGATACGAAACGGTAGTTGAAAGGCTTAGGCCTCTGCCCAGTTTGGGGCTACGCGAACAGAGGAGATGTATGGATGTAGGACAGCTAAGCTAGCTAGCTTTCGAACCAATATAACTTCACCTGAGGTCTGGTAGCCCAGTGACGTCCAGCTGACAACAAAATGAGTTAGCTCATCCTGTCTTAAGGCCGGACAGGGACTTTGGCTTAGTATGGGGTCTAAGGTGCTTTAGGCGTTAATGGTCTCAGTCTCTATGTCGGGACGCTGCCCTGCCCTGTTTCCCAAGAGCCAGTGTATTGTAGTCTTTAGCTTGAACCCTAATCTAGCTGCATTTTATTCAAATAAAGAGTTGGTCATGCTGAATCAGGTTAGCCTCGTCTAGAGAGACAATCTACTCTCTGGGAACAGGCTGGACAGGCGTTCTCTGTGTGACTGTTTTGGTAGAAAAACAGATTAGACTGACAGACAAACAGGAAATTAGGTCTCCTCCCCTGACCTACCGGTATAAATACTGTCAATAACAAAACATTAGAGTACAGTTTCTCAGACACAGATTAGACCTACTAGTCATGGACCAAGAATAAATGGGTCAGAGTGAATCACCTCCTTTAATCATTTGTCGACTAGGGATTAAACTTAATCCGTGTCCAAAAACACAGGGCCTACACTCGTGGCCTACGATCTCAGGTGTATGGGGAGGGACTGTCGGTTAAGGTGTGTGTGGGGGGGGGGCGCGTGTGTTCCGCGGGTTCTCACCAGTCAGGTCGGTTCCCTCGGGGAACAGCAGAAGCTGCATGGGTTCTCCAATGTCGCAGAAGTACTCCAACATGTTCTCTATGTGTTTTCTGTCATCTTCCCACCGGCGCTGGACAAAGATGTAGCAGGCCACCTGCAGGGCCCAGCCTTAACACACACACACACACACACTTCAGTCACGGCAGCATTTTATCTGCAACCCCAAACGAAAGAGTATTCTGCTGTATACCATGCTGACAAATAAGCACTTCTAAGTCCCCTGTGAGGTGTATATGTGTGTGCGTTTCCATGCTACTCATACCCACCGAAGGCAGGCACTGCTTTGAGGGCAGCCTTGAGGCAGATCTTCTCCAGGCGCAGGTAGCTGTACCTGAGCATGTAGCACCAGAGGAACATCCAGTCCAGACGCGTGCGGTGGTTCATGATGATCACGCTGCGCTCCCCCCGGGATGAAGCCGTCCCCCGTAATCACCACCTTCACCCCAAATACCAGCTCCAACAGGGCCTGGGACAGAGGGAGGGAGGTGGGGAGAGGGAGGTGGGAGGGGGAGAGAAAGAGAAGGACAGATAGTGAAAGAGGTGTGGGGGGGGGATGATAGAGTGAGCCAGAGATATGATAAGGTTTGAGGGAGCGAGAAAAGAAAAGTCAGAAGTGAGAATTTTTTCTTTCCCTGCACACGAAGGCAATGTAACACGGCCGCCCATGAGACGAGCTGTTCCAACACAGACACTGAGGTACAGCCAGGTACAAGACAGCCGGACTAAGAGGTAACAGCACAGCATGAGGTCAGCCACGAGGGCCAGGCTGCCAGATGACGGGCTCAGGGGGCACCACAGGGGGGCCGTGCGTGCAGCTCACCACAGGCAGGGTGAGCCAGGTGGCTATAAGGCGGTTGCTGATCCAGCGGTACCAGGCGGGAGACAGCAGCATGAGAGGCAGAACCGGACCCAGCATGAAGATACTGCCGAACAAGATGCCCAGGAACAGGGTCAACATGAAGTACAGACCCCGCACTGACACATCCATACCTGGGAGAGAGAGAGAGAGAGACAAGGAAAGGTGGGAGTGAGAGAGGGGGTGGAGAGAAAGAGAGAGGGGGAGAGAGAGAGAGTAGGAAAGGAAAATACAGAGACATCGTCAATTCAACTCTGTGGTACTGAGTCATCCCTCAGGACTGAAAAGTAGCCTAAGTGGGGAGGGGAGGGGGGGGATCTTGTTAACCATGAAGATGAGTGTGTACAGTACGCTGAGTGGAATTTTCCTTTGAGGATCCAGGAGGCCGGCAGTGAGACTGGGCTCAGGAATTGGATGGAGCTGCCCAGTCGACGCGAGGCCAACGGAATGATCGATTTGAACCGCTCTGCGTCTGCCGAGCCTCTTAAACATTTCCCCCACAAACAGTGGAAAAACACAACGGCGACATTCCTGCTGAAGGAATGTAAATACTGAATGTTTCCAGAAGGTGCGCACTGCACAGTCACCGAATCCACGGCTGAAAAAAAAGACGACGGGTGTCTCGCATTTCATACCCTTGAACCGGGTATCACTTGAAACATTGCACTCTCGTCCTCAAGTGTTCCACGTTCAGTTGACGCCAGGCTTCAGTTCGTGCTCAGTTAACGCCGTGTCCGAGTTATTCAAAGCCTCGTCTGCATCGAGAGCTGTTTCGTTTTAGCAGTAGCGTGACAACACAGACAGACATACCAAACATTAAAAAATGAGTCTCCTGAGGAAGCTGATTTCTTAACAGAGTTATGAGACCTTTGGCTGCAAAACAACATGTGCTTGTACTGTGATGAGATGCAGCTTCTTAGCTGTGGTCGAGTCCTGTTCAGTAATACCCTCTCGTTTGTAGCCTACGTCCAAGGCCAACCTACCGGCCAAGTCGGTTATAGTGTCACTTGCCCCATTATGTATCGGTAAAAAACGAGTTATCTGACTGAAAAGGACCAGAATCATCATGGTGCTTGTTAATGGGGCAACCTAGGTTAGCCTATCTTAGCCTATGTCCTCTGACTGCCATGGTAACCAGTGTTAAAAACGGCAAGGCGTTGCTGATGCAGGGACTCAGGCTGTCGGGTCTACAGGCTGAGGAAGCGACCACCACCCCAGCAGGTGTTTCATTCTCTGGGTTGAACTTTGGTTCATGCTACCCTGCCTCACCCTGGCTCTGTGATTGCACAAGCCTTCACCTCACGCCACCTCAGGCAACAGCAGCATCATGACACGGCAGGCCTCGACTCCGCAAGCAGAGGGGCTGAAGGAGCACTTAACAACCCAGGTGTGTGTGTGTGTGTCACACTCACAGTAGAGTGAGGACATAGGGGGTTTAAGGGTTTTAAACGACGGAAAATATGAAGCGTGAGAGAGGAACAAGCTGGCTCAGCACAATTGTCACACAATTATGACCTCCTGTTACAGCTGTCTCCCACAACGTGCACGCCGCACACACACAAACCAAACACACACAAACACACCCTCGGGTATCTGCTGGAACATGCTGGCGCACATTCTAAAAGTGCTGGGCCCCATTTCAAATATGCATCGAAGAGGATACACATTTTAGGCCCCCTGAGAATGAGGTGAAAAGTGACTGGAAATACCAATCCAACACAGTAATAAGGCCAGCAACATGTGCTCCTTCCACCTCCGACGTCTCACCAGCCTTCCACAGGAGAACCATATTTCCATACTCTGGGTCAGATGCAAACACAATGTCATTGACTCCGCAGAGTGAGGTTTGATTAAACATTTGTCGGGTCACCATAGCAATGCCTATTCGTGCACTGCCCAAAAATGTTAGCCAACCGCATTGAATTGATGTGCTCTTAGTCTGACCCTGTATTCTTTGGCAGTCTACCTACATTCTTTCCTCTTAGTCAAGAACAGACAGACGTCGTTACCACGATGAGAGGTTAACTACATCTTGGCTTTAAACAAGGGGCTATCTGTGTCCTTTCTCCGAATCCCGGTGTCTGAGCTGCGACATGTAGACTATTCTGGAAGACTCAGTGACATCCAAGGGTCCCTGGCCAAAATGCAAGCTAATTTAATATCAGTGCGTTGTGTGTGCGTCTGTGCACACGCACGCATACACACACCATTCGGCTGCATCTCTACCTGTTTAACGTGTGGTTCTTTGAGAGATAGCTGAGTAATCTGTCTGGCTCGGCTGTGGAAAACCAGAGCGGACTTCAACCCCTGGGTTCCGTCTCCAGCTGCTGGGCTCCGGGGTAATTGCTCTCTGGGATGATGAGCAAGGCAGTTTAAGGGGGCAGTGGAAAAACAACAAGTCTTTAATGACTTTTTTCCATTGGAGCTCTGATAAAGGTCACCCAGATTAAAAGTGAGGAGGACAAATGAATACACCGAGGACGGTATGCACGAGAGCATACACACACAGATGCTGGAGTGAAACACACACACACACATACACCAAAAAAGGCTGGCAAACACCCGCCTAGATTGTGACAGAGATACAGTTTGCATAGCCTACGTTTGAGCCTATCAGATTGTGACAGATTGCAAAGCAAGGGTTCATATTTGCCACTACAGAGACTAAAACAGATGTCCCTCTGTGTGTTGAGGACACTGACTGACTGCAGCGAGGACATCAGGTCAGTCTCACTGGCCCAACCACACTGCAGGGCCACTGAGCCGGACAGCCAGCCAGCCAAGACTGTGAACCCTCACACCTACACAAATCCCTTCCCTTTTAATCACATACAAATGTATTACACACAAGGTGTCTGTGTGTGTGCTTCTATATGAGAGTATGTGCCTATGTGTGTGGTGGCAGAGTGGCCTAGATACAGCAAAATATGTCCACTGTGAATGACATGTCCAAAGCCTTCCAATAACCCAATTAAGTGTGGGTGTTTTTATGAATATGACAGAGGTAGGGCCAACCCTCTTTGCCTGCTCATTTCACTAATGGACTCCCCCGCTGTGAGGATTTGTGTTGGTGGCACTGCCACCATCAGAACACACAGAGGACGTCTGTCTTATTAATGAGGTCCGGGTACTCTCTGTGAATAACAAAGTGACAGTTACTCAGAAACAACAGGGACAAAGACGACCCACTGAAGCCTGTTGCATCGCGGAAAGACAAAGTAAAGGCAACCCACAGTGGACTCATTTGATTGTCATACATTCCTCTGATTGTCATTGTCATTGCTTAGCCTGGCTTCAGGACCACAAAGTCCAACTTCCATGGAAGTCAGTCTTCTGTCAAAATCAAAGAGATGTATTGTTATATGAACAGAACAACACAGGTTCCTACTGGACAATGACAATATTGTGACATGGCAAGCTATGTAGTGGTATAAAAGGGAGAAAGAAAACTATACAAAACACCAGCAGCAAAACTGTCAAAAAAAGCAAGTACAGTAACTAAAGGTATAAAAAATTGCAATATACCAATACAAAAACACTAAAATGGTCAGTTATACAGATGAGTGAGGGTTAAGGATACGTTTGGTCAAGTGAAGCTTTCTGGTTGTGCTAGCTAGCTACCTGTTTAACTGTTTTACATTTGAGATTGAATTGATTGATGAGTTGTCATTTGATCACTCTCATGCGAGCATTGATGCATCATTAATGCAACTTTGCAATAGTATTGTTGGCAACAGTGACAATTAGCACGCGTACATTTGTGTGGATTTACTGTACTGTACCTCGGTACTGCAGCTGTGCTGTGTCCACTGAATTTTTGTTTAGGATCGTTTTAAATTGTTTAATAACTAGTCTACATATTTGTGATGACTGTGAAATGATAACTAAATGATATTGTCCCACAACTGAAGAAGTTATTGAAAGTCATACTAATTGGTAGTTGACTAAGTGTAACCAAGTCATGGATACCTAGCGTAGGTAGTATAACTAGAAGATAGGTAGGTACAACTTCAAAGCTAGCTAAAGAGCTACACTGTAGCTAGCTAGCTTAAGAGTCACATACCATCAAAGCATATTTAGTCGGATAACCGTTAGGCTAGAGAAGTAAAACGGAATAATGTTACCCACCTGCAAAAGTGTGCTACTTCCTTGTCAATTGGAAAAAGCTAGCTGGCTACAATATGCTAACGTTGCCTCGGAAGACGAGTCCGGGGAGATGCGACCAGCCATATAAATGTCAACAATTTGGTTGCGACATTAGCATCTGCTAGCTGTTGCTAGCTAACTACTGAGCTCGCAGGCTAAACGTGTTCAAGTAACGCGTTGGCAGGCTCGCTGGTAGGCACTGCACTGGAATCTGAAGCCGCATTCGCAATTGTGTCGTTTGTTAGTGCTGACTTTACTCATAAACTATGATTACATTCACGGATTGATACCATACACCTTCATGTTTTAGATGCACGCTGGGAGCAATGAACTCTGTCAACATCACCGATTCGGATAACCTGACAACTTCAACTCTCAACTCTCAACCCATCTGCTTGCTTGCACCCCAAAATGACGTCAATAGGGGACGCTGTTCGTGTGGATTAGATTACATGGAAAATGTGGGAAATTATGAAAAAGTATCTCTTCTGAAACTCTTAATGTAATGTATTTATTTGGGTGAAGCTGCTGTTAACATACCATGTTTTCTCTTTCAGATAAGTCACCTATCAGGAAAAGGTGTTCAAGTCAAGTGTGCTTCATAAAAATAAATACAAACAATTAAATTTACATTTATTCTTTTAGCCGACACTTTTATCCAAAGCGACTTCCAAGAGAGAGCTTTACAAAAGTACATAGGTCAATGATCATAAATAACGAGATAGCCCTAAGACATTGTGGGTAGCCAAAACCTGAAGCATACATTGTGAAAAGCAAATACTACACTACATGATGATACATGCTGAATTCATGATCTAATGTCCCAACCTATCCTTTTAAAGCAGGGTAAATAAACTCTTTGCATGTCATTTATTTCCTTTACACACAGTCATTCTACTGTTAAAAGTGACCTCAACAGGCTGGGATGTGTTTCTGATGTGTGTGTGTTTAGTGTGCATGTGTTTTGTGAGAGGATACGTACAGACTACAGTATGTGTGTGTGTGTGTGTTTGGAGTTGGGTGTGCATGTGTGGGAGTGTGTCAAGAGAGTGAAAGAACAAGAGAGAGAGCACTTACTCAAACTCAAGTCTTTTCCATGACCTGCTCCCTTTGGCATGCACTCTATCTCAGCGTCTGAGTGGACTGTATGGTTTTATCAGTAAACTTCTCAGGGGTCAGCGTAACGCCTCAGAGAGAGAGAGCAAGAGCCGTGAAGCGGCCTCTCTGACTTGTGTCTTACAGCCAGCTCACCTCTACTGGAGAGACACATCGATCACCACACTCGCCTTGGACACAAGATAAACATCTATAGGGAAGCACATGTCTCTCTTTACTGGAGTAGGTTGTGTAGGTTTTCTTTATGCATATTATAGTATATGAGTAGTAAACACGTTTTAGAGAAGCATCAAAGATGGAGTCTGTGTGGTTATTGATGGAAAAACGATATGGGTGATTCATTACGAAACAACATGAACTATAGCAGTGTTTCACGAAAAGAAAAGTTCATTATGTTGAACCATCACACCTGTGGTTACATGCCTGTTCCATGAGAGTGCAGTGTACCATTTTCCTTTGTCTGTGAGATTATGTCTTTTTTTGGGCATTGGACATTATGTCTTGGGGTTTATTTTCAAAGGAGTCTATTGATAGCACTAAATGGAGGCTTTATTTAAGAAGAAATCTCAGCTGGTTTGTTGTTTTTAAACATTCTTGTCCCTCATGACCCCTTGTACTTTTTGCCAGTAGAGAAGGAGGGAAGAGGGGGATGTCGAGGTTCAGGAAAGGGACAGGGATGATTTAACTCAAGTCTTCCTCCATCTCACCCTACACTTCCCTCTGTATCTAAGGTCTAAGTAAGCATGCATGTACAGTATCTATGTCTCCCTCTTTCTTACGCTCCTTTGAAGATCTTCACACAACAGACTTGGTGAATCAGTCCCACCTCTCTCTCTTTCTCCCTCTTTCTCAATGTCTCTCTCTCCGTCTCCCTTGCTCTCCTCTTTCTTTATCCCTTGTCTGAATTGTCAGAATTGTGAGGTGAGGTGAGTTTTTTCCAGTCTCGTCTCCAAGCCAGGAGTATTAGGGGGGCATAAGCTGTCTATTTCTATCAGTGACGCCCCATAGAAGAGCAGCAGAGTCTGGATTAGCACATTAACACACAAAAGTACATGCGTAATTGGACCCTGACAGACACAGTGATCAAAGCTCCAAAACATCACAGACAACATGGCAGCACTCTCGTACGTCCCCCTATTAAACAGAGGATGAATCTTTTAAGTGTTGAGAATCATCGGCCCAAATTAATATGTGGCTGTGTGAGTGCATACTTGGGAATGTGTACGGATTGCTCCTTGTTGAGGGTTTGATTCCAGAGCTGCTTGGCTCTGTATTGATGGTTCTTGACTTGGATGGATTGTGTAATCGTTACGGCTTTGTTTTGAATGGCAATCACTGCGTCAGCTTACTGGCCCCTCAGGGTAAGTTGACTGAAACTCACTTACTCTATCTGAGTGGGGGAAGGTGGAAAAGATGACCAAAAAAGGTATCTCCTTCTCCTCAAATGGGGTCTAGATACTACTAATTGACACCGATACCATAGTGTCAGAAAAGTGAGTTCAAAACCTACAACTAATCTCGCCTCTTACCTTATCTCGACTGACCCAAAGAAACCTCATAAGCCACCACATCTCTCGTACCATCTCCACTGAACCCCACACGACCCTGTGTGACACCTTTGCTGCAGTACATTGTGCTCTCTATATTAGACCTGCTCCATATCCACCTTCTCCCCTCTGCTGACTCAATCTCTTCATCCTCCCTCTCCTTCTGTTCCGTCCCTCTCTACCGGCCCCTGCTCAGTTTGTTGGCAGTGCCAGCTATGTGGACTCTTGGTGTCCTGTCTCCAGACTTGTTATAAATAACTAAGCAACGTTTTCTCTTCATCTCCCGAGAGCTGCACGTTCTCACACTGCAGAAACCATGGGAAAATAATCTTTCCTTTACGCACATGGCAAACATAGTAACGCGAAACAACAACAAAAATCAGGCACAAATACGCACACGGTTACACGTACTGGTGAAAAACAAGAGAAATGTCATGTTGCATTATGTAACCCCCACCGTGGGAAAATATAAAGGCACAGAGAAACAGAGAAAGAGAGAGAGAGACAGAAATGGAGAGACAATGAGCACACTGTCCATAGCTCCTGAGATGTGATGCCTGGGGGATCAGAGTGCCTAGTGGATGTGTGAGGGGACAGGTTAGAGTGTGAGCATGTGGAAGTATGACATATATAGAGAGAGGTGGAGAGAGAGAGAGAGAGAGAGAGAGAGAGAGAGAGAGAGAGAGAGAGAGAGATAGAGAGAGAGAGAGACGATAGAGAGCAGCGATAGAGAGAGCGAGAGACAGAGAGAGCGAGCTCTAGCTCGCTCTCTCGCTCGCTCTCTCGCTCTCTCTCGCTCTCTCTCTGCGCTCTCTCTCTCTCGCTCTCTCGCTCTCTCGCTCATCGTCTCGCGCGATCGAGAGCTCTCGCGCTCGATCCTTTTTTGTGTGTTGCTGCATTTGGGGACTCGGATGAGGAGTCTTGGGTGAAAGGGTCAGACTGTGCTGACACACTGGGATCAGTGGCAGATTGTTTCCACTGGAAAGAATTCCAGGAATGGGCTAGAAGAGCTATCAGTGACTGTGCTCGGAGCAGAGGACTGACAACAGTTTATTACACACACACACACACACTATCGCTGTTCTCATACACACATTCAAACATGTAGCGGTGCACGCCAACGTTGGTGTGCCAGACACAATCTGTCCCTCATGTCACTGCAGGGCTTGGATCTCATCCCAGGCCAAGTGAGGCCCCACTCTCCTGTCCACTAACATTAGCTTACACGGATGTGAGTTGTTAACAGAGAGATTCATGGAGCCACTAAGGATTTGGTCAAACACAAAGAGGAATTCAAACAAAAACTGGTTGTATATAATGGACATTTATTACTTTGTTGTCTTGAACCTGTGACAGCCTTATCTCTGGCAAGTTGGACTTCACCTCTGAGTGCTATTGTGGGGCCCTGGCTTGGCCCGGGTTTGGAGGTCACTGGCTGGACTCAGCAGGTCGTGGTTACTGAGTCTCTCGCCCCTGGCCTCCCGCATGATCCCACGGCCCTTCTGCTTTATCAGCAGGCAGGTATATTAATAACTCCTTGTGCTTCACTTTTTTTTCCAGGAAGTAGGAAGCATGGTAGAATGTCAGCTCATTGTTCTCTTTCCAGGAAGTAGCCTTAAGACCTTGTGGAGATGCCACCTGGCCAATCTAAGAAACCCTCGACCCCTTAGGGCTGCCCCCTCTCAACTTTGATGGACAGTTCCAGGTACAAGGTACAAGTCCATCAAACCTGACCTGACCATGTCACACTACTATACAGCAACATACCTCCTAGGAAAGTTTCCCTTGTAGCAGTGACCTAAAGCCCCCCAGTCAGTTCTTGTGCACTGTATTGTTTTTTTGACCCCCAAACATTTTCTTTTGTCATTTGTGGGATGGTTCTGTTGTCACATCCTACCTTTATCTGTAATGTAATGTATTTATGTAGCAGAAGCTTTGATCCAAAGGAATGTACTTTACAGGATGGTCTTCAACCTGGGAACTCTTGATCTGCAACTGAGATATACCCTTTCCCGGAGTACAATGTTTATGCAATACCTGATTCTCACATAGCAGAGGGCCGAATTGCATTCCTTTTAGACATGAAATAATAACTATAGGTGTTTACATTAGCTCGATAACTTCAACAGTATTTTTCATGAAGCTCAGAGAACATGCTGTACATATGTACTGGAAGCTTAACCCTCCTGTTTTAAGACATACTGACACCTCCCTGGTGTCTCTCACAGTGACCCGGGGTCCAATTTGATCTCACAACTCAACTAAACCTTTGAATTTAAATGTGCAATGTGGTACAATGTCACATTCTGTCATATGCTCTGAGTGTAGAACGCAACCAAACAGTCAAACTTCTGTTTTTGTAAACTTTTTAGCATCCCCAAAAAGTTAAGCTATTAAACTATGGATGCCAAAAAGACAGTCTATAGACATATTTTAAACTATCTCAAGGAGGTTGTGGTTCTGTAATTACCATGAACACAACATTTTGTGTTGAGTTTTAGACTGAATATAAAAATGTTGAGTTACTGCTCTTTTCAACATCCATATAATCCAAACATACACCCATTCAAAAGAATGTTTAGACTAAAACCAGTTCTCCCTCAACTTTTCTATATCCATTCCTGATATGGTTGGACCTCATTGGGACTGATCCAGTTCCTATCATAATAGGTGTTTTTGAGGCAGTTAGACTGAAAATGATCTGCAATGTCATTTTAGGATACTACATAGGAGGCCATCTACTTGGATTCATGTTTAATATATTTTGGGTTGTTTGATATGATTTTGGGCCTCAGGACAACAGGAGGGTTAAAAGAGTTTGTGATAAAGGAGGGGGGGGGGACAACACAGGAAGAAGCTTGCGGTCCTCTGCACTCGCTGCTATATTTAATCTATGTATATTCAGAGAGACAGCAGCATAGAGCAGAGAACGAGAGGCAAGCTGTAGGCAAGCTGTATGCAACAGATGAGAACTAAGCAGAGATGCTAGGCAGGAAGTCACGAGTTAACCACAACATGCAGGTGAGCGGGCTGAAGAAAGGGGAAAAACTTTTCATCAGCGTTTTCCTTTATCAGTGTATCCTAATCAACTGTTGGACTGATTCTTGACGTATTGTATCAAATAAACAAACAGGAAAGCAAATTCAAATGTTTATTTACAAGCTCTGCACGTTTCACAGAGAAAGTGATGTAAATACAAAACAAAATGAGCGATAACGGCGGCTTTTCTCCCTGAGCTTTACAAAAACAACACATGACCGGTGAGGGACAGCAGAGAGAAGAGATGTTCTGTACAGAGCCCTAATGCCATCCAAAACACTACAATACAAAGAAACACTACTGACAAGTTTATATACAGTAAATAGAACAAAAGTAATTTTACACATGTAAAAGTGACTACCTCATCAATAAGGAACACTCCTGTGACTGTTTACAACTTCCATAAACAGACAGGTTGGGTATATTGAAAAATATGGACAAACACTTTTTCCTCAAAATTGCATACAATAGAAACCCAATGGCATCTCAGTAAGCAGGATCAGTAAGCCAGGCAACCAACTCCCTGGGGTCATAAGCAAGACAAACGGTTATTGCAAGACAGGGACATTATTTTATATCAGAAGATAGATAACTGTTAGCTACAAAGCGTTAGCCGTCTAGCTCATTGATCCTGACGTGTTGTCATACAACCTAAACACGTAATTGACACACCATCATACGATTTCAAAATAAGGAAGACTACCGCCAGTGAAAGAAAATCAGGAGTTCAGAAGTGACGACAACGCTACAAGGCCTCAGGTATTGGTCTCTGAGGTAAAACATGGATATTTACACTGCCTTTCATCAGGTCTACATCAAATTATTTTGTTGGTCACCACCGACCCTTCGGTCCTCCTTGCTATCCAGTAATTGTCATCTGAAGTAGCTGTACTTGTCCTGTCCTTGCTAAGGCTGCGAGCGTGAAAAGGATCAGAACGCACACGAGTGCTTCAGTGCAGAACCAGCTTTGACGCCAATTCGTCACAGCCACCATCGCCGTTAGGAATTAACACCACATCTAGGTTGTTTATTTTCAAACACTCTACCATATACTCCATCCTCCTTGTTAAAGCATTTACTCCTGTCCACAAGGAATTCTTACTTCCTGTCTGTCTTGCCTGACCAACTGCCTCCTTTTCATTTCACTGAAACCCTTCAAACTCAACTCATCACAATGCACCATAATGAAGGAAAGAAAAAAGAAAATGTTGACATGCGCACAAAACACTGACTTCTGTAGACAGACTGGGATGCATTGACAGCAATCACAGCCACATCAATATGACATTTAAATGAATGTACTACACACAGGTATGGACAACAAATGCATGTGTGGGCAACACTACAGCAGTCACATATGGGTATACAAGAAGTCTGTTGGGTTATGGCACAAGCCATAGAGAGCTGTCCATGTGGCCGTCAGCAATCACAGTCAGACTGCACCTCCATTGTAAAGATGGACACTGCTGGATTTAAGCGTGTGTATCTTCATACCAACGTGTAGATGGATGGATGTGGTTCTCAAGGAACACATTAGGGTTGTGGTCGCACAATCCTGTTTGCAGGTGTGGAGTGTGAATTAGATGTTTGAGTAAATTATGCTTTGGTGTCAATAAGAGTGCGTGCGTATATATAAATGTAAGTGGAAGTGTGTGTGTGTGGGTGTGTGATGGGGCAGATGAAGAGCGGCGGAAGGAAGTTGCTGCTGGGCTTCTAATGCTGAGTATTCTGCTGCGCTGGCTGTTCATTTGGATCTGCGCCGTTGCTTTCCTCTTCCTCTCCATCGCTGACGAGGAACGCCTCCGGAGGCCACCGCAGCTCCCCGCTCTCCACCTCTCCCTCCGTGGGCTCCACCACGATGGACGGCAGGCGGTCCTTCAGCTTGCAGCAGCGCTCAAAGTCAGAAGGGTCTGGGAATATCTGGGGAGGGGAGACAGAAACAGCCATGACGCTCTGGGTGGCTGATCAGTAAAAGGACACGCATGCACGCGTGTAGCCAATGTAGAACAAAAACATTGTGATGTGACCCAAAGTGACAGGATTTATGCAATTATAATGCCGGCATGCAAATAAACACTTTTAAGTGACACTTCTGTCACCAACACCCAAGTTTCTCTTGCTTTTTGTGCAGAATCAGAAAATGAGGGTCATGAGAAAGTCACAAGCTGTGTCTTGCAGTCAGGCCCGGCCTGAAGATCTGCATGTCTGGATCAGAAAACAGAGTCCCGTGAGAGAGGCTGAAAGAGCAGTCGACACAGGCCAGGCTGCTGTGATCAGTCACCGGCCGGAGCCTCTCTCTGGTTCTGAGATCGAGGTAGAAAAGGGCCCGGGGGAAGAACTCCCAAGTCCAAGAACAGCATTTATTGTATTTTTTTGCTGTTTGGATAAAGTGGAAGAATATTTTTAGACCCGCATATTTCACTTAGAGACACTGTACGGGGCTGGAGTGATGTCGCTTGTCTGGGCAAAGAGCCCAGTGGAAAGAAAGCATTAGACGGGGCAGAGTGAGAAGGAGGAGACGGAGAGAAAAGGGTCCAGCTGTGTCCAAATCTCCCTGAGTGTCATACATTAGGGATGAGGGGGGGGAGAGGAATGACAAAACCTCGAGCGAGGAAGTGTCAGACTGACTGTGTGCGTGTGTGTGTGTGTGTGTGTCTCTGTGTGTGTGTGTGTGTGTGTGTGGGCGTGTGTGTGGGCGTGTGTGTGGGCGTGTGTGTGTGTGTGTGTGTGTGTGCGCGCTCACCCACATTAGTGGCTGTGAATTTGCGCCTCCGGAAAACAGCCGTGTATATGACCATGGGAGTATCTGAGCTATGGGTGACGAGTGTGTGCGGCGCGAATGTGTGCGTTGGCGTGAGATACGATTCCTGCTAGAATGGGATATCTGAGATTCTGCGTGTGAGCATGTGTGCCCCCCATCTGAACGCCTAGTGTGCGTGTCGACAGCTTTCGTGTCCGCGTCTCCCTGCACGCGCTGCTGAAGTCAGCTGTGCGGCAGCACCGAGGGGAGTTGGCTAACGAGTGACCTTGCCTGTGGACCCCCAGCTCACACATGCCACAGCTTCACTTCCAGGGGCTGGAAAACCACGACACATCACCAGCGATGCACAGCGACGGCTATTTTGGGTTGTAGGGGCGGGAGTGGAGGGAGAAGAAGAGGAGAAAAGGGGAGGAGGAGGGTGCAGGAATTGTGACCGTTTTGACTGACTTCAGTAGAGGGTTAGGCAGAAAGCTGCCTTTCCTAACTGACTGTACCAGGGTCCTGCTGTCCATTTGAAGATGGAGTGGCAACCATGCCACAGAGCAGACTAGTACCCCGACCGACCGACAGTCACTACTCAAATAAGCAGATCAGAGGTGTGTGCCACCTTGCAGGAAAACAGCTGGTGTCACTGTTGGTGGTGGATCAGTAGACTTGAGAAGGCACCAGTATAAGGGGAGGGGGGGGGTGCCTAACCTCTACCAACACAGTCAGGCCATGGGGGAAGAGACTGAGACAAAAGTTGGGCTAGCAGAGCAGTAGTGGAAATAGGGATGGGGGTTAGAAGGTAGCAGGCAGACCACATTTTCCTCTTAGTCTTTCCGTCCCTTCCTTCCCACCCTCCCTCCCTCCAATCCACAGCTGGGGTGTGAACCACGACAGGAAGAGGAAGTCTACCTCCTCCCTCTGGGTCCAGTCTACATCCCCCCTCTTCCTCCATCGGCTCCCTGAAGCATGGCAGGATAGTTCTTCTTACCCCAATAAGGTGTGAGTGGATGTATGCTAGGCATGGGAACGGGTGGTTTAGATTGGAACTAAAGAGTTTCCTGTACACCATCTGGGCATAGATTATGACTTAGGGTTGAGAGTAGTTGGCCTTGGAATGGAGACAGGGACTCTGAGTGTGTCCTACCTGGAAGGTGAGACGATCCTTGCTGGGGCTGAGCCTCATGTCCTCCATGGGGGTGCTGGTGATCATAACCTCAGTCATGTCTCTCCTGGGCACAAACACTGGGCTGCAGGAGACAGGAGACACTGAAGGTTAATACACACACACACCTAATGGGAGGAAGCTTCTGCCTTACAGAATAGTGGAACCAAGAGTGGAATTGTGTTACATCTAGTTAACAACTATCTAGATCTGCTTTCCTGCAGTCGGGGAGTTTACGTCAAGCCGACCAAGAATGAGATGTTCCACTGAGGCGATGTAGACCCTCAGTGAACATCAGTCTGGGTTTATCTGTAAAATGTATGTGCGTTTAGAGAAACCTGACCACTGAAATGGAATGCAGCGCAACATGGCGTGCGCTGCAAAACCACACTAGCTGAGTCGTTGTGGTTAATGTTACAGTAGTTAGCCTCCTTTTGGCCCAGAAGGAATTGTTTTGGTGCTTTCTATCAGAGGACAGAGTCATTGTGAAAGTGTGCAGTGGGCGGGCGTGCTTTGCCCTTTCATCTGAAACCTAAACACTATTGAAAGTTTCACGGAAGTTTCCATTTTAGCTCGAGTAAAGAGAGGTTTATTTATGCTTTTGGAATGCTGCTTTCCAGTCACAGCACTTCTGAGGGATGACTGGTGTCAAACGTGCTATAGGAGGAAGAGAAAGACTATTCTTGGGGCCACAGATCTGAGAACCAAAATGGCAGCAGGGTTCTCACACTATTTAAAGTGACGGCATGGTGGTCAGCATGTCCACAGGCCCTGTAGTCAGTGTGGCAACTCTGGCCCAGCAAGGACAGGTAACTTGAATGAACAAAAACATTTCGTTTACATCTACAAACGAAAGCTGCATGGTAAGCAATGTTGACACACTGGCAATAAACAGCAACACACAGAATTGAGACACAGACTGTGAAAAGTACAAGCTTTCGATACGCAACTCATGATGTTTGACTTCTCAAGTCAATCCCAGGCTTAAGGCTTAAACCCACCTCTAAGTAATGTCTTATTATCAAAGTTTGCCAAAGCTTATTTTTGGCAACGTATTGCTGAGTCTCAGATCAGAAGTTGGGTTCTAAACAAAAGGCAGTGAGAGTCCCTTTACAATGACAGAGGCAAATGCATCACGGGTGTGTGGTGTGGTGGTGGGAAAACTCCTAAAACAACATTCAGATCCTTTTCAGCCTTAGAGAGAGTGAGAGAGTGACACTAGAAAGCAATAGAAGCTCAGCATCAGTCTGATCTATAGGGATTAAACAGCAGATACAATCTTTAAATTGCTGTCAGTCCAATAATTGCATTTAAAGCCCCCGGGCTCCATTTTCCAACACGTCACTTATCACAAAAGGCTCTTGAGGCCTAACGCTATCAAAACAGTGCACTTGGGCTGGTGTACATTCTTTGGGATAAGATATTAATGATTTATATATTATAGTACTCTGATTTACTTAGGACTCAATAACAAAATAAAAAGATTGGTTTAAAATGGGGAATAAGAGATCAATACATGCCACAAAATACTGCCACACCCTGGAGCGATGACGACCATCCACTGACAATCAATGTTTTCCATTTCCAAGTCACATACCACTTGTCCCATTGACTGTCATACAGGACTGGGAGGGCCTTGAGGTTCTCAGTAAAGGCATTTGGAATGCAGTAGGACACTCCAAAAACATGACTCTTGAATCTTAATTTTTTTTTAAGGACAAATATGGGTGGACCAAACAATGGCCGGGGATCTAAAAATACAAAAGTAGACCAAGAGGATATGCAGGCTTCAGCGATGGAAAGCTTCATTTCAGCAGCGCTGCTCTTAAACTTCTTTCATCCACGAGTGTGGAGCACAGAGAGAGACAGAGACGGAGGACGCACTGTACGGGGGACAGGACAGACCTGAGTAGTGGAGTAGGAGAAGGATAAACACTTAGGCCTTGCCAGTCATATTTCTGCTCTGGGATCGTATAAACATCCTGCTCGGCTAAGAATAACAGAACAGCGGCCTAATAAAAAGGGCACAATGAGAAGGAAGTTGGAGAGCCCAAGTAACAGTTCACCCTGGGAGAGAACTCACATACCACTCAGATCCATTACAGGGAGAAGCTGGGAGGCCAGGACGAGGATACACAATGTGGCCCTTTCTCAAACCTAACTCTTCCCTCCCCATCCTCTTCAGCAGTCATGCTAAGCGTTCTGTAGAACCAACTGCCCCCCGGCTTACGTGAACTTTGGGACCACAGGAAATAAGAAACTGACAGACTAAAGCCTGGTTAAGACTCCACTGTAGTTTTACAGACTGTGCATAACTTTTCAACGCAATCCCTATGCATGACTTGACACATTTGACACTTGAGTGGGTTTTTACCATGCCAAAATTACATAAGTTGAAAAAAAGCACACTCGGCACCCTGCAGTAGCCCATCAGTAAGTAGCACCAAACACTGGAGAACGTCTACCCTGTGCACACAGGATCCAACAATAAGCAACAGTGTGAACCACGCGCAAGAGAAGGCAAACGGTAAACAACACAAATAGGCCACAGGTTTCAGCAGCATCTCCATATCCTGTCAGGGATGCAGTGTGAAAGCTGTCGAGAACCCACAACATGATCACGTGCCACATGATCATGAACCTGCCGTCATGAGGCCATCAGGTCACTCTCTACCTATAGATGCTTCTTCCCACCTGCCTTACCAGGATGCTCTAGCTAGGTCAAGACATGGATGCCAGACAAGTGCATCATGGGCATACAAACACTAATCCTGACCCATCCATAGGACCAAGAGCCAGGCAAGACTAATCTGAGCCTAGAGCTGGTATAAGTGTCCCTAATTAATGTGATTTTAAAGGGTGCGTACGTGCCAGGGTGTGTACATGTGGGGGGTGTTTAGCACAAGGGCCAGAGAGAGATGATGAGATTAATGCCATTAATCTATGATTGAGGACACGGCGGGATGACTTGGATTTTTAGGTGGATTAGTCAGAGATATGGCTAATTATAGGGAACAGAGGTCATCGGATTAGGTCTCGTCTCGGAGTGGAAACGTGCCGATCAAGTCCCAAATCAACCTTAATGACCTCATCACCATTATGGAAATAGCAGTTTGTGATTACTAATATCCCTTAATTACGTGTTACAAAACAAACCGGTAACAAGAACTGTTTCATTTAGTCTTGTCCTCTTTATTTATGTATCTAACACTTAGCAATTGCCCTATTTGTTCATTCAACTTTTACTAGAAAGTTGAACAAGCTACAATTAGAGCCCAGCAAAGTTCTAAACAGACCCAGCTCCAACCAGGTCCTCTGTGTTGACAGGAACCAAAAAGAGGCGCAACTTCGAACAACCAACATGATACCAAGCGTTAGACTGGGAGACCCCCCCCCATCCCCCATCCTCCTTTCCCGGTTCTCACTACGTGCAGCGTAAATCTCGGCACGGCGACAAGGCCAAGGCTCTGACATTCCATACCAACACTGAGCTTCTGAGGATGCCAAGTCGCACACAACCAGGAGGTGTGTAGAGGGTGGGTGCCGTGTCAGGACCCAGAACTGTAATAGAATGGTTGGCTCACGGCCATAAAACTAGGGGGAGCAGTCTACAGATGTTGAATAAGAAGATTAGACTACACCCCCTTATCCCAACCTAAATGAACGGAGAACCAAAACGTTATCACTGGTTAGGGATAACTGACTGTTGATGCATATCTTGCTACAGGCTTGCTCAGGAGCAGTTTTTGATGCCACCTTTGAGGCAACCTTTGTCAGTTTGACAAAAAAACAACACCTTTGAGGCACACTATATAGAGACTATAATGTGGATCTCAACAAGCAAAAGGGTTCCCCTTATAGCATCTTAGAAGCCACACTTCTGTAGAGATAAGAACAGCACAGGGAGAGCGGGTTTGTGGTTTTACAGTGAAGATCGAGGTTGGGCCTATACTTCCTGGCTGAGAACAGACTGGCAGAGGTTAGAAAAACACAGAAGCAAAACTGTCTCATCAACAGCTTGCACATCCTCCTTCTCAAAAGGAATGTACTTCTACCAGTTGGAGGTTCACCATCTGGTCTTTAGTAGACAATTTGTCCTCACAGAACTGAGAAAATAGTTTACAAAAAGAACAATCGAGAGACAACCTAGTGGCCACAAAGAGATATGATGCACTGACTGCATACATTTAAACCGTGCATAAATTGACTCAGGAGAGCCAATCGTTCTGTACTGCGTCGAGCGCTACACCTGACGCACGAGCTGGGCGTCAGACTGAGTTGACGCCCCTAAAGGTCAAGCAATTTCAAACCGTTGGCAGGTTAGACTCAGTTTCTTATTTGCCGACGAATGGCATTTCCTCACTAATACAAATGTAGCCTGATAGAAGCCCTCTGCCGATGTATTTATTTGGGCATTTCATTTAGGATTTTAGTTCCTTCAAAACGTCTGACATATAAACGAACAACTATCTCTACAGGCTACATAGTTATATGTTATAGAGAACAGCGGTACAATTAACGTGGCCTTTTTAACGTAAAGCAAGCCCACCGAACAAGTGATGAAACTGCACCTGTCACAACACCAATTGGAAACATTGGTTTAAGACATCCTGAACTTTTTTCTTTCTATTTTATTATGACCGCCTGTGGAAAGTGTGGGTGTTGCGGACATGCGCTAAATAAGTAGCTAGTCTAATGTGCCTTGCTTCTCTTCCTTCATTAGCGTTAATTCGCACAACTAGGCAACTCTCCTTTGAATGCAATTATTACAACGTAGCCTATAAGCTACATGCATTGTTTATCTAAATGATTAGGTTACATTGTTGTAGTTAAGTGACTGAAAAGAAATATTGAACATAAGTCGAGTGTAACATGTTGCCTACTCACCAGTATATTTGGGGAGAATACACAGACATGAATTCACACCTGCAATTAATTCTGATGATCAAAGTAATCTGTTGGAGATCCGGTTAATTGCGTTCTTATTCTCCGCCAACACTGAGTACCCGTCCCGTTGAAAAGAAGAGCGACTTCACAGCGCAAAGACAAAATTGGTTGGCAACCGCAGTGACTTTACAATTGTTCAGCGATTTGTCCGTCTAATGTCTCTTGTATTGAGTATTTATGTAAGAGGCGTGTACTTGTTCCGTTACAGACACACCTCCTCCTCACGGGCTCGAATTCTTCAATGGCAGCGGTAAAATCACCATGGACCAATCAGAACACATGTGCTTCGCACCCAGTGACGGTAGCAGGGATGAACAATTTCATTGGAAAATCAAGATACTGCAGCACTGTTCATTGATAGTCGCTAAGGCGACAAAATGTGTCTCTGCAGAAAAAGTAGCTTATTCTTGTAATCTAATAATAGATTAATACACCACAAACTGAATGTGCACAAACTGAAGATCACTAGAATAATTAGATGTCCAGCAATTCTAAGAAATATAACAAATGTTGTTTCTAGAACACGTTTGACCTTTTCTTGTCCGTGTTGAGAATTCTGACGCGCGGGTATTTGGTGATACACAACAAATATGTTACAATCCGTCAAAATATGCCAAACATTTGAATGTATTTCACATTTAACAGTAGGCTACTTTATCTTTTCCAGGTCATGTGAAGGTCATAGTCTCATGTAAAAAAACAACAAAAAAACGTTGTCATACAAGGCCATTTAGACCTAATGGAAATGCCCAACTGTCCTTCAAACTCTTCCTCAACACGCACATTACTTAAAAAACATTTGGGAAAGGAGAAAGCTGGTGGACATCACTTTATGAAGCATCGGTGAGAACCTGCAGTCATCAAAGCATGTACTAAGGTCCATCAATGCCATCTGGTGGCAAGCGTCATAATACTCAAGATCATCTAAATAATCATTCACTTACAGGTCTTCTGGTAAGCCCCAGGTATGTAAGATATGGCTGAAAGGTGTTTCCTATAGTATTTAAAATATTTCATTTAGAAAAGCTCCTTATACACAGTTGAAACGGTAGCCATTCACTTTCAAACAATATCAAAGTTTATTGGCAACTAGAAACATGGTCCAGGCCTGATTCTGTGCTTCAGTCCCAGGCAGAGATTTACAAGCATTTTACTGAGAAACAAATTTTATTTTCAGTTATTCAAATTATAATCTTTTTTCCCCACCAGACTACAAGAAAGACAGAACATGACAATTCTATATTTTGATTGTTTGTCGTTTCTTCAAAACATCAAAAGAGTTTTGATGCATCAAAGAGTTGCTCTTCTCACCCTCAGGATTCAACATACTGTATTTAAGACCATAATGGAGGATGATGCTTTTTGTGTATATATTTTCAAAGCAAAATACAAAAAACAACAACAGCAAAGTGTAGAGTGTTGTCATTTCTACAGTTGTACACGTATGTCAAGTTACACTGTACATTTCAAATATAAGATTTCTGCTGTATTTTCTCCTGTTCCCTCTCAAATCTTACATGCAAATAGCCAGAAGTTGTCAGATTGCTTGCAGTGTTTAGATGAATCATAAAGGCTTGTAGTCCAGCTTGGACTCCAGTTTTTTGGAGTCCGCCACCTTTCGGACCGCCTTCATGAAGTCTTCCTGGGTCACATACTCGTGGTCGGCGCGGATGGCAAACATTCCTGGATTACAAGGGGGGTGGTAGTTGTCAATGCTCGATGGGAGATCACATCGCTAATTCAACACGATACAGGTCTATGATAATGGATACCAACCTGCTTCAGTGCACACGTTCCTCAGATCAGCTCCGTTGAACCCATCTGACAGCTTAACTATTGCTTCGTAATCTGCAAAAGACGTTTTATTCAAATCAACCGTGTGATTTGCATTCAAAGATCATCAGGACATATGACAATGTATTATAGAAGACACAGCACTCCAATACAAATCTGTTGGACTGACCCATTTCTCCATGCTTGGTGATTGGTCCAGAATGGATCTTTAGAATGTCCATACGAGCCTGCTCATTGGGCAGTTCGATGTCTGCAAAATAATAAAACACACAAAATAAAAGGGTTGCGGGTGGTTGAGGGAGGTGAGTGAGGGCGGGAGGTGGTTGGTTGGATGGGTGGGTGAGGGAGGGAGGGTGAGAGAGGGAGGGGACGTACGGATCTTGCGGTCCAGCCTGCCAGGCCTCAGCAGGGCAGGGTCCAGCGTGTCAGGTCGGTTGGTGGCCATGATCATCTTGACTCTGTGCAGGGTGTCAAAACCATCCATCTGGTTCAGCAGCTAAGGAGGACAACAGGGGAGTGACTCAGCATTATCAAGCTCTATCTGGGGAGCCCATGGCACCAGTGGCTGCACCACAGAGCAGTCTGAGGGGGCTCGCCAATGATTCAATGATGCTGATGTCAAAGCATAAGGAGGCACTGTATGTGTTGCAGCTGTGAGCCTCACCTCCATCAGTGTCCTCTGAATCTCTCTGTCTGCAGACGTCCCCTCAGAGAAACGACGGCCGCCTACACATTACAGAAGCAATAAGGGGGAGGAGTCAAGGTCGACTGACACCACCACACTTAAAATATTCTCATTGTACTGGTTTACACACTGAGGCTGTACCTATGGCATCGATCTCATCCATGAAGATGATGCAAGGCTGGTGGTCTCGGGCGTAGTTGAACATCTCTCTGATCAGCCTGGCACTCTCACCAATGTACTTATCAACTATAGAGCTGGACACCACCTGGAGAGAGGGGAGGTGGAGGGCATGTAATCATTGATATGCAATAACAATTGATATACTCAAGAAGTCTATAAGTTTATAAAGTCTCACCTTCAGAAAGTTACAGTCAAGCTGGCTGGCTACTGCTCTGGCCAGGAGGGTCTTTCCAGTTCCTGATGACCATTAAAATGTCATCAATTACAAAATTACACTGCAGATACGCAGAAAAATCTGTGTTGTGGCCCCTACAGCCTGTTGTAGGTTGGCTAGGGGATGTCAATGTGCTGGAGCTGTGAGGAGTCAGGGAGGGGGCCTGGGTGGGTGAGCTGTGAGGAGTCAGGGAGGGGCCTGGGTGGGTGAGCAGTGGGGAGTCAGGGAGGGGGCCTGGGTGGGTGAGCTGTGGGGAGTCAGGGAGGGCCAGGGTGGGTGAGCAGTGAGGAGTCAGGGAGGGGCCAGGGTGGGTGAGCTGTGAGGAGTCAGGGAGGGGCCAGGGTGGGTGAGCTGTGGGGAGTCAGGGAGGGGGCCAGGGTGGGTGAGCTGTGGGGAGTCAGGGAGGGGGCCTGGGTGGGTGAGCTGTGAGGAGTCAGGGAGGGGACTGGGCGGGTGAGCTGTGAGGAGTCAGGGAGGGGGCCAGGGTGGGTGAGCTGTGAGGAGTCAGGGAGGGCCAGGGTGGGTGAGCAGTGAGGAGTCAGGGAGGGGCCAGGGTGGGTGAGCTGTGAGGAGTCAGGGAGGGGCCAGGGTGGGTGAGCTGTGGGGAGTCAGGGAGGGGGCCAGGGTGGGTGAGCTGTGGGGAGTCAGGGAGGGGGCCTGGGTGAGTCAGGGAGGGGCCAGGGTGGGTGAGCTGTGGGGAGTCAGGGAGGGGGCCAGGGTGGGTGAGCTGTGGGGAGTCAGGGAGGGGGCCTGGGTGGGTGAGCTGTGAGGAGTCAGGGAGGGGCCAGGGTGGGTGAGCTGTGGGGAGTCAGGGAGGGGGCCAGGGTGGGTGAGCTGTGGGGAGTCAGGGAGGGGGCCAGGGTGGGTGAGCTGTGGGGAGTCAGGTGTCTCACCTGGGGGTCCATAGAGTAGACAGCCTTTGGGAGGGATGATGCCTACCCTCAGGAACAGCTCAGGGTTAGTCAACGGGAGCTCAATCACCTAAAACAAAGCAGCAGATGTACTCCCTCTTCTGTCCATAGATGTACAATTACTCCGCCGGTATTATTATTATTCTTTCTTCTTCTTTTGTTAGCTACTCAGTGATACTAACATACCTCACGAAGCTCTCTGATCTGTTCAGCCAAGCCTCCGATTTCAGAATAGGAGACACTTCCTGGGTCTTCATGGGACATGTTGTACACCAGGGGGTCAACCTCTCTGGGCAGGTACCTGAAGGGGCACAGGTCAGAAGACACAAGGCATCACACACTGTGTAAAACTAGCACCGATTATGGTCAGAGATTCTGAGAAGTAGAGATGCAGACATTCCAAGGAAGTCGTTAAAAGTGTCCAAAAGTATTTGAGAATAGGCTGAGTTAGTTGCATGTGGGAACTTGAGGAGGGGAGCCATTCACCTCATGATGGTCAGAGTGGTCATGTCCAAAGCAACTCTTGTTCCTGGTTTCAGCATGGACTTGTCCAGCTGCATCAAAAAGTATTGGACAGGTTTATTGCTGACCTAACATTTATGTTGGTTTTGGCAATAGAATAAACATTTATAGATCATGCGATATGATGACAAGTATTACCTGTCGTCTGCAGCCAACAACATATCTTGGGCCATTTGTTGCTTTGACAATAACTGTTAAAGTGCAGACACAATTATTATCATCTTGTTTTTTACCAGACATGAAAGAATTGCATAGCTACATTGGTACATTAACTGACATTAATTCCCAGAAATTACAGTTCAACAGTGATTTCCTGTAAGTATCAGTTACTTACATTTCTCCTCAGTCAACTGTTTGAGGACCTCACCAACAATCTACAGTACAGAAAAACGTAACATGATTAGTTGTAGACAACAACACCAAAAGGTCAATCAACAAGCAAGGACAGAAGGTATGGGGTATAGTTGCTTACCTGTCCAACACTTTGCAGTGCTTTAAGGTCGTTTTCTGACTTTTCATATTGTTTTGTCTGCTCCCTCAACTGCTCACGAACTGTGTAGATATAAAAACATAGTCACAAACAATGGTAGCCAACTAGCTTGGAAGAAAATGTATTGTAGAGTTACTTATTTTAGCAGATTAGGCTGTGGACGGCTACATTATTAGCGAGCTACTGTAGCTACGTTAACGGCTAGCTGCTCAGCATCGCTAGCGTCATTGGTAAACAATCTATTAAAGAAGAAACTACACCTTTGGCCACAACACTAGAAGATACACGACATCAGAAATGTAAGATATTTTATTTTGTCAATTAGCCAGAGGTATTGACGTTCGGTTACAGTATCTGGCATTGCATGCTAGAAAGCTTGCATGACAAAGCGTCTTCTTGGGCAGCAGTTGTTATGTGTCTTTCAAAAGCGAGAACGTTTTGTTTGAGCAGCACAAGCTAGCACATGACCAAATTATGTATTTAACTATCAACATCTACTTACGTTCTTTCAGGCGCCCATCAATTTCTTTATGTTCAAGCAATTTCTTTCTGTAATCTTGCAGTCCCTTGTCTCTTGTATCCGCCATGACACCGGTGTTCTACAGAATCTAGTTCCCCTGTTCCCCCTTACTTGCGCGTGCGCGAAATCATGACGTTTCTCTTGTTGCTTGGTCGAACTGAATGTGATTTATATAATCGCGTGTTAGTTATAGTACATTTATTGATGTTGGTTAGTTAATTTGCACTCAAATACAGGCTTTAAAGTATAGTATAGTAAGTTGTGTTGCTCAATTACGGTGGCCCTGAAGTGCAAAACACACCCCCTAATATCAGTGCATCCACCAAATGCAAGTCAACTCCCCCCAAATAGGATGACTTGCTCACCTCCCCCCAAATAGAAAACATTACATTAAAAAAACTGTTCCATAGGGCTGCGCTTTACCATCGCCATCTGGTGGTTTACTGTGAGAACTGTACTTGTAAATCACACTTTAAACCATAGATGGCGGTATTGAAGCGCAGCCCAATGGCGCTGTCGAAACAGTGCCCCTTAAAACCCGTTCCATAGGGCTGCGCTTTACCATCGCCGTCTAGTGGTTTACTGTGAGAACTGCAGTTGTAATTCACACTTTAAACCACTAGATGGCGAAATTGAAGCGCAGGCCAATGGCAGTGCCCCTTAACACGCAATTTACTTTTGCATGAGTAGGCCTACTTGCTACCTGCTTCGATTGCATTTCGTACTTCTGTCGATCAATTTCTTATTCCCTGTTAGTAACTGCATCCATTCAGCGACGAAAGTGTTGAACCAACCATTTCCGATTTGAGTTAATGTAATGTGGTTTTGAGTTAATGTTATGTCGTTCTCCATGTGGAGGAGCGTGTCTTTGTATTGGGGGGAGGTGAGCAAGTCATCCTATTTGGGGGGAGTTGACTCGTATTTGAGGGGAGTGTTTTCATTTGGGGGATGCACTCATATTAGGGGGGGGGTGTTTTGCACTTCAGGGCCAGGCCGCGGCCACCGTTCTCAATCTCTTACTGATGGAACTTAATACTGATCACAACAGGCTACTGTATTGCTTTAAAAATTGTCAAACTGTTACATACCAGGGGGGTACCACAGTGTAAAAGGCTGATGTGTAGATGACACTTAAAATAGGAAGGGGGAACCACTTTCCTCAGGCCTCCAGGTAAATGTCACTCACATAATGATTACTATAAAATACATCCCCAGCATATTGCGTCCAATCAGACTGTAATATACAGTGGGAAATTTAGGGAAATCTGTTCCCCCTATGTTCTCAGGGTAAAAGACTAGTGTATAGTTGAAACTTGTTATACATGATGATCACAGTAACATACAGCATCGCTGTATTGCTTTATAAATTGCCAGGCTGTAATATCCATGGGGGGAACCACTTTCCTCAGAATTTAAAACCCCCATTTAGGACCAGTTTTCCTGACATGGGTTAAGCCTGGTCCTAAAGAGAAACATTCAATGAGGGACAAGGCTAATCCATGTCTGGGAAACTGCTCCTTAGAATGTCAAGATCTCACATGAACACTCCTCAAATACTCCTTTGACCACCTGTAATAAAACATTGAGATTGCATCTGAACTGACACAAGAACACTGAGATATATATTTGTGTTAAAAAACACACGCACACTTTAGTTAATTTGAACATTAGACTGTGGGATGAACGAATAACACAATAAAACGCCAAATCATGTTCAAATGATCTAGGCTAAAGTAAATACATCTGTAACGTGAAGGAATGCATGAATCAGAATCAGAAACGGTTTTAATCGCCATGAAAGTCAATTACTTTGGCAGGAAGATGCATACATTCAACATATAGGAGTATATCTTAAATAAGTGGTGTAAGTTAAAAACAAGCCTAACTATACAAAAGGCACAAAGGGTAATTAACTAATACTAAGGGGACAGTATAAAATAGCTATCATGTACAAAAAATAAAATAGGGTGCTAAGTGCACATATGACATGGGTGCAAAAATGGCAAGGGTGCAATATATGGCTTGAATAGAACTGCAATACCTGTGAAGAGAAGAGAGGGCGAAAAGAGACCTTTTCTATTTAGAACCTGAGCCGCTTAACGAAACTGGTCACACTCAGCCGAGTGCCAAGACTTAAAACAGTTCCTATCACGAACCAAGCAAAGTCTTTTGCCATTACATTCTGGTCCGGAACAAACTACTTTGGTTTTACGCTCAGCCTTGCTTTTCTTATAGCATAGCCAACATCTCCGAGAGGACTCTTCAATTCTAGGCACATGGGCTGAGTGGAATGATGATGAAGGAGGAGGAACACGCTTTGTTGTATGCAGAGGGAAGCTCGCGTGAATATCAATCCCTCCCAGCTGACGTGCCAGGTTTTCTCTGAAATCTATCTCTGTCAAGTTCATTAGTCTAGACACATCCTCTTCCTTCGCATGAATAAGTTGCCATTCCTTAAACAATATGAAACTATTTACTACGGCAATGTCTATGAAGTGGAAAAAAAGTGTCTTCCACCACTTATTCGTTTTTTGTAGGAAGTCACATGATTTTATCATTTGGTCTGACCTATCAACACCACCCATGTTTTTGTTATAATCACTGATGACAGTGGGCTGGGGGGCTAATTCCTTAGTCCAGATGCTACCATTTTTGACAAACCTAGTTGTTTCAGTTATGTCATTGGAACTGTGGAAATTAGAGAGGCATGTGACGGCATGCGAGTCCTTCCACTGGATTACAAGTATATTCCCCTCAATCCTACACCACCTCATATCCCCACGAGTTGTCTTGCGTTCCCATCTTTTGACGTCTCTATATTCTGCAGGAATCTGTTTCCGATTCGCCTTGCATGTCCCACATGCGTTAATTCCCATTTCTAACAACTTCACCATGAGAGCTGGGGATGTGTAATAGTTGTCAAACCAAACAGTGTGGCCCTGGTCTTTGAATGGCTGTGTTAACGTTTCAACTACTGTGGTGGCCAAGTCGGTGTCACGCTCAACACTGCTACCTGTGTAGACATTAAAGTCCAGAATATACCCCGAGTCTGATGTTGCAATTACCCATAACTTGAAACCCCACAGAGTAGGCTTGCGCTTCATGTATTGTTTAGATCCTGACTGACCTTTAGACTTCACCATACGTTCATCTATTGAGAGATTTTGGTCAGGCTGAAAGAGCTGCTGGCATTGTTGTTTGAGGTGGTCTGTAAGATAACGCAACTTCTTAAGGCGATCTTGATTATTCTCTGTGAGAGGGTCTACAACATGTAGAGCTGCCAAAATAGCCTTGAAGCGGTCACGCGACATAAATCCCCTTGCCCACGAACCCTGAAGTGACTTGGTTCCCCAATAACGATGGGCATCAGGGAGAACTGAAAACCCCATGTAAATGAGCAAACCAAGAAATGTGTAAAATTCATTGACGGTCACCTCCCTCCAAGTTCCTTCATAGCTGGAATATGTCGGACAGTTTAGGACCAGTGCCCAACCCTGAGTATTTGTAAAGCTGCATATGTCAGTAACTACAGCCTCAGTAAAAAACAGCATGAAAAAGTTCATTTCTTGCGCCATCTTCTTTGTGCCGGACCCCAGAGAGCGACATACGTTTCCCAAGTCAATACCCAAAGGACGTCTAGGAGTAAATGGGATAGGAGTTGGTGCGTTTAAATCCAAGTCAGAGTAGGAGGGATAAGAAACACAGTCAGGTTCACTTGTTCCCTCAGGACCAGGTTCTATCTCCTCCTCATCCGTCTCTTCCTGGAGCAGTTCCTGGTCTAGCAGATCCTCCTCTTGTGTGCTCATGCCCTCATGAGCCACGTCCTCAGCTACCAACCGCGGATCATCATTCAGATTCCTCCTCTTCTTGGGGGTTCTGAACTGGGCACCATCGTCTCCATTCATCTCTACAACAGAAAAAAGGTACAACAATTGGTAGCCAGTTGTGTGTTTTTCACCAATCCGTACACAACAGTCATCAAAATCTTTTTTTTTAACATACATTACTAATAGCCTACCGGTATATAAAAATGTGTACAATATGTCTTAAGTAAATGAAGAGCCATACAGGATAAGCAAAAATACACTGCATTAAGTTTAAGAAGATGTGCAAGACAGTATAAGAAGTGCCTTAATGTAATGTTGAAATCTGTCAGTGGGTGGACTCAGACCTTGTGGATGAGGCCAGCTGCGAAGACTCCGTTTTGTTGGCGTGGAGTTCTGGTCCTGATGGACTGCAGTCTTCGGCTTTGGGGAGCGTGTCTGAAACAGTTTGTGACCAGGATGAGACGAGTCAGACATTCGTTCCTGCTTGCTACCAGTGTGTATTTTCTTTGCCTCCCCTTTTGAATGCAACATTCAAATTACTAGACAAATTATATCCTGAGAAAAGTGGATTTTGAGGGGTATGGTAGTATAGCTCCATAGACCTCCATTCATTCTGCACGTGCCCGTGAACCCCCTCATATGGAACCAGAGTGGAACCGCAACCAGTTCAGAAGCCGGAAGTTTTCCAGAGAGTGGAAGTTCTCCCCTTATTAGACATTCTCTGGTGTGTAAATTGTGCACGTCTCCATGGCATTTAAATCTACGCAAGTACAAAGTGCAATACCAACAAATATTGTGGCGCTGTATAGCTAAGATCACTTGACGTACTGCAAAATAAAATGAGGAAACCGTAAAAAAGTATTAGTACACAACGGCGGTACATTTTAAAGTGCAAATAATGTGAGCTGGCTCGCAAGAGACACAGTCAAACATTGACCTCTGCCTATGTTACAATGGTTATTACTGTTGTACCACGTATTTAGTCACAGCATGTTTTGTCGCTGACCTGCCTCCTATAGAAGACAGAACTAAAACATCCATGTTGACAAACAACAGTGGAGTATGTGAACAATGACGCTTCCGTAGCTTTCACGTGTACACGTACGAAACTGGAGCATATCGAGGCATTAAGTGTTCTCGGATTCCTAATGTTCATAGAAGTAAGACAGTTATACCAAAGAGTATACTTAATATAATACTTACGTTCTCCTCTTGTGTGCTCATGCCCTCATGAGCCACATCCTCAGCTATCAACCGCAGATCATCAGTCAGATTCTTCCTCTTCTTGGGGGTTCTGACCTGGGCACCATCGTCTCCATTCATCTCTACAACAGAAAAAAGATACAACAATTGGTAGCCAGTTGTGTGTTTTTCACTAATCCGTACACAACAGTCACCAAAATCTTTTTTTTTAAAACATACATTACTAATAGCCTACCGGTATATAAAAATGTGTACAATATGTCTTAAGTAAATGAAAAGCCATATAAGGATAAGCAAAAATACAGCGCATTAAGTTTAAGAAGATGTGCAAGACAGTATAAGAAGTGCCTTAATGTAATGTTGAAATCTGTCAGTGGGTGGACTCAGACCTTGTGGATGAGGCCAGCTGCGAAGACTCTGTTTTGTTGGCGTGGAGTACTGGTCCTGATGGACCGCAGCATTCTGCTTTGGGGAGCGTGTCTGAAACAGTTTGTGACCAGGATGAGACGAGTCAGACATTCGTTCCTGCTTGCTACCAGTGTGTATTTTATTTGCCTCCCCCTTTGAATGCAACATTCAAATGACTAGACAAATTATATCCTGAGAAAAGTGGATTTTTGAGGGGTATGGTAGTATAGCTCCATAGACCTCCATTCATTCTGCACTTGCCCGTGAACCCCCTCATATGGAACCAGAGTGGAACCGCAACCAGTTCAGAAGCCGGAAGTTTTCCCGAGAGTGGAAGTTCTCCCCTTATTAGACATTCTCTGGTGTGTACATTGTGCACGTCTCCATGGCCTATAAATCTACGCATGTACAAAGTCTAATACCAACACAAATGGTGGCACTGTATACCTAAGATCACTTGACGTACTGCGAAATAAAATCAGGAAACAGTGAAGAAGTACAAGTAGGCTACACAACGGTGGTACATTTTAAAGTGCAAATAATGTGAGCTGGCTCGCAAGAGACACAGTCAAACATTAACAATACCTCTGCCTATGTTACAATGGTTATTGCTGTTGTACAACGTATTTAGTCACAACATGTTTTGTCGCTGACCTGCCTCCTATAGAAGACAGAACTAAAACATCCATGTTGACAAACAACAGTGGAGTATG
>CAEFZP010000521.1:0-16800 GCA_903064625.1 Mallotus villosus | reverse complement strand
ACATCTGGTTACAGTCTCTCCACGTATCTTGTTAGTCTCTCCACACATCTGTTAGTCTCTCCACAGATCTTGCTAGTCTCTCCACATATCTTGGTACAGTCTCTCCACATATCTTGTTAGTCTCTCACATATCCTGTTACAGTCTCTCCACATATCTTGTTACAGTCTCTCCACATATCTTGTAGTCTCTCCACACATCATGTTACAGTCTCTCCACATATCTTGTTAGTCTCTCCACATATCTTGTTAGTCTCTCACAACATCTTGTTAGTCTCTCCACATATCTTGTTACAGTCTCTCCACATATCTTGTTAGTCTCTCCACATATCTTGTTAGTCTCTCCACACATCTTGTTAGTCTCTCCACATATCTTGTTACAGTCTCTCCACATATCTTGTTAGTCTCTCCACATATCTTGTTACAGTCTCTCCACATATCTTGTTAGTCTCTCACCACATCCTGTTACAGTCTCTCCACATATCTTGTTAGTCTCTCCACACATCTTGTTAGTCTTCCACATATCATGTTAGTCTCTCCACATATCTTGTTACAGTCTCTCCACATATCTTGTTACAGTCTCTCCACATATCTTGTTAGTCTCTCCACACATCTTGTTAGTCTCTCCACACATCTTCTTAGCTCTCCAACGTATCTTGTTACAGTCTCTCCACATATCTTGTTACAGTCTCTCCACATATCTTGTAGTCTCTCCACACATCTTGTTAGTCTCTCCACATATCTTCTTAGTCTCTCCACGTATCTTGTTACAGTCTCTCCACATATCTTGTTAGTCTCTCCACACATCTTGTTAGTCTCTCCACATATCTTCTTAGTCTCTCCACGTATCTTGTTACAGTCTCTCCACACATCTTGCTACAGGTCTCTCCACATATCTTGTACAGTCTCTCCACACATCTGGTACAGTCTCTCCACATATCTTGTTAGTCTCTCCACATATCTTGTTAGTCTCTCCACATATCTTGTTAGTCTCTCCACATATATTGTTACAGTCTCTCCACATATCTTGTTAGTCTCTCCACATATCTTGTTAGTTCTCTCCACATATATTGTTACAGTCTCTCCACACATCTTGTTAGTCTCTCCACACATCTTCTTAGTCTCTCCACGTATCTGTTACAGTCTCTCCACATATCTTGTTAGTCTCTCCACATATCTGTGTACAGTCTCTCCACATATCTTGTTAGTCTCTCCACATATCTTGTTACAGTCTCTCCACACATCTTGCTAGTCTCTCCACATATCTTGTTACAGTCTCTCCACATATCTTGTTAGTCTCTCCACATATCTTGTTAGTCTCTCCACACATCTTGTTCGTCTCTCCACACATCTTGTAGTCTCTCCACACATCTTGTTCGTCTCTCCACACATCTTGTTAGTCTCTCCACACATCTTGTTTGTCTCTCCACACATCTTGTTAGTCTCTCCACATATCTTGTTACAGTCTCTCCACACATCTTGTTACAGTCTCTCCACGTATCTTGTTAGTCTCTCCACATATCTTGTTAGTCTCTCCACGTATCTTGTTAGTCTCTCCACATATCTTGTTAGTCTCTCCACGTATCTTGTTAGTCTCTCCACATATCTTGTTACAGTCTCTCCACACATCTTGTAACAGTCTCTCCATGTAGCTTGTAACAATTCAGCCCAAAACTTCCAGAAGATTCCACATGACTGCCCGTTGCACCAGTGGCGTGGAGCCATGCTCGTGGTTAGCGGCGTCGCGCTGCCATCCCAAAGTGATAATCATTCCCCCCGTTCGACAGTGGAAGGAGCACCTAATCTTCCAATGGGGGAGTGGTCTTACATGGCCTAGCGTAATTTAATCCCTGGTAATCCCCTCTTCTGCATCGCTTACATCACACCCTGTCTCTCATTATTGTTCCGGCTAGCTGAGAAGATGATTGGCTCGGTTTGTAGCTATTCTGCCTGGCAACAGCCGTGACGGTATAGCATATTGCTTTATCAAAATCAACATGTATTTGTATAGCCCTTTTTACACGCAAGCATGTCACAGAGGGCTTCACATACGCCCATAGAGCTGCACCTCAAACCAACCTAAACCCTCAAGGAAGGACAAGGAAAAACTCCCAGAAAAACTCAATGCAAGAGAAAAAAATGGAAAGAAAAAACCTCGGGTTGTTGTAGCAATTCAGTGAGGGATCCCCTCCTCCAGAGACGGTTGGTGAAACCTTTATATGACCAGGCCTGCGTCTAAGTGGTTCTGAGTGGTTAGCTGGTGCCAATGAAAGACCGGAAATGTCTTGATTAACGTCATACTGTTCTCTGACGATAATCTAACCGCCACACAAACCCAGACACGGCACATACGCGTGTTGTAGAATGTTCAAGAACGTCACCACGTGGAAGTTTCAACCTGCCTTCAGAGCTCTTGACAGGGAAGAGAAGTACCAACTGTTATATGGCTGTGTGTGCTTCTCTCCTGTACTGAACACACACACAACACACAACACACCCCGCTCCGGCCCGACCACTCCCAGAACCCCCCTGGGCCTTCCTCACAGTCACATCAACAAAGCGTGAGGCTTATATATTTGGTGTCTTGCTGCCGCACCACACACAAACACACACACGCACACACACACACACACACCACACACACACACACACACACAGGTCCACAATAAATATGAAAGTCCAGGAGGAAAGGCTGCAGTGGCACGTATGTGTTGAGTGGAAATCAATTTACTCCTGATGCTGCATAAACTATGACACGCCGGATGGTACACTGACTCCCTGGGGGGCGGGGCGGGCGAGAGGAGGAGACGAGGGGAGAGGGATGGCGGGGAGACGGGCGGCGCCTGAGAGAGAGAGGAGAGGAGGAGAGGGGCGGGGATGGAGGTATGTTTTGTATGGAGGGAGGAGAGTGGAGGATAGAGGAGATGATGGAGGGAGGAGAGTGGAGGAGAGGAGATGATGGAGGGAGGAGAGGAGATGATGGAGGGAGGAGAGTGGAGGAGAGGAGATGCACCCGTGTTCAAGGGGCTCTTCTGTCAGCATATGGCTGAATTATTCATGGCTGCTCTCCTCTACGACTGCACCACACCAGGCCCACTGCGGAGGGAGGGAGGGGGGGAGAGCGAAGAGATACAAACATGCACGCACAAAACACACACACACACACACACACACACACACAGGAGACACAGACACAAAGAGGATACCTGACAGTGACAAGCCGGGGTCTCCAAATATTCTCCTGTGAGCTAAGAATTTCTCCTCTTCTCAAGTTTGAGGGGGGAGGGGGGGGGCTACTCTGGATCTCCCTGAGTGTGGGATTCCTGGAACTCCTGTTCCCAGGGTGCAGTGCGTGACGGTTCCAACTCCAAGAGGAGGAAACAAGACTTTGCGCGTTTAGCGGGGTTCTTCAACCTGCACACGCCTGCACACGCCTGAACACGCCTGAACACGCCTGAACACGCCTGCACACGCCTGCACACGCCCCTGCACACGCCCCTGCACAACGCCCCGGCACACGCCTGCACACGCCCCTGCACACGCCCCTGCACACGCCTGCACACGCCCTGCAACACGCCCCTGCACACGCTGCACACGCCCCTGCACACGCCTGGCACACGCCTGACACACATGTAGACTTCAGTGTTGGTGTGAGGGTGGAGCTGTTGTGTGAGGTGAGGTGTGTGTGTGGAAGTCTGTTGAGATTGTGAGGAGGGTTTTGGAGGTCTTGATCTCCCTCTGGTAGCACTTCTTAGGACCAGCGTTGATCTGAAACTGTTTGGAGGCAGAAGGACTCATATGAAGAGTTGAAGCGTACTTTTTCATCTTCTCTTTTTTTTATGTTCTCGCTGTCTTCTTCAATCTGTCTCTTCACTTTCTCAATTTCTCGCTTTCTCGTCCTGTCTCTCCATCTAGTTATCTCCTTGTCTCTCCTCACCCACGTCTCTCCCCAACTCCCCGTCTCTCGACCCATGTCTTTCATCCTTCTTTGTCTCCTCTCTCTTCCTCTCTCTCTCTCCCTCTCTATCTCTGCCTCAATTCAATTCAATGGGCTTTACTGGCACGAAAGAACACATTTTCATATTGCCAAAGCAACGGTGGAATTCCAGAAATTCTCTCTCTCTCTCTCTCTCTCTCTCTCTCTCTCTCTCTCTCTCTCTCTCTCACTCACTCACTCACTCACTCACTCACTCAAGTCATGTCGTTAGTTTTCTCTCCGTTTAGCTTGCTCTCCATCCCTCTCTCCACATGTCCAGTCTGATCATGCTCTCTGCTCCTCTCATCCCTCTCTCCCCCATATCCAGTCCTGATCATGCTCTCCATCCCTCTCTCCCCCATGTCCAGTCCTGATCATGCTCTCCATCCCTCTCTCCCCCATGTCCAGTCCTGATCATGCTCTCTCTGCTCTCCATCCCTCTCTCCCCCATGTCCAGTCCTGATCATGCTCTCTCTGCTCTCATCCCTCTCTCCCCCATATCCAGTCCTGATCATGCTCTCTGCTCCTCTCCATCTCTCTCTCCCCCCATATCCAGTCCTGATCATGCTCTCTTGCTCTCCATCCCTCTCTCCCCCCATGTCCAGTCTGATCATGCTCTCTGCTCTCCATCCCTCTCTCCCCCATGTCCAGTCCTGATCATGCTCTCTCTGCTCTCCATCCCTCTCTCCCCCATGTCCAGTCCTGATCATGCTCTCTGCTCCTCTCCATCCCTCTCTCCCCCCATGTCCAGTCTGATCATGCTCTCTGTCCTCTCCATCCCTCTCTCCCCATGTCCAGTCCTGATCATGCTCTCTCTCCTCTCCATCCCTCTCTCCCCCATGTCCAGTCCTGATCATGCCCTCTCTCTCCATCCCTTCTCCCCCATGTCCAGTCCTATCATGTCTCTCTCTCCATCCCTCTCCCCCCATGTCCAGTCCTGATCATGCCTCTCCTCTCCATCCCTCTCTCCCCCAGTCCAGTCCTGATCATGCTCTCTGCTCTCCATCCCTCTCTCCCCCATGTCCAGTCCTGATCATGCTCTCTCTGCTCTCCATCCCTCTCTCCCCCATGTCCAGTCCTGATCATGCTCTCTCCTCTCCATCCCTCTCTCCCCCATGTCCAGTCCTGATCATGCTCTTGCTCCTCTCCATCCTCTCTCCCCCATGTCCAGTCCTGATCATGCTCTCTCTGCTCCCTCCATCCCTCTCTCCCCCATGTCCAGTCCTGATCATGCTCTCCTGCCCCTCTCCATCCCTCTCTCCCCCATGTCCAGTCCTGATCATGCTCTCTCCTTCTCCATCCCTCTCTCCCCCATGTCCCAGTCCTGATCATGCTCTCTCTGCTCTCCATCCCTCTCTCCCCCATGTCCAGTCCTGATCATGCTCTCTGCTCCTCTCCATCCCTCTCTCCCCCATGTCCAGTCCTGATCATGCTCTCCATCCTCTCTCTCCCCCATGTCCAGTCCTGATCATGCTCTCTGCTCCTCTCCATCCCTCTCTCCCCCATGTCCAGTCCCGATCATGCTCTCTCTGCCCTCCAGAGCACCATCTGGTCCCTCTGTCCTCGCCGCCCGACCAGAGAGGCGCCGCAGGTCACATGTCGGAACCAGCGCCCTCCGTGTTCCGTGCGCTCCGTGTTCCGTGTTCCGTCCTCTCAATCTCCTCTAATCAGCGGGTTTCCGTCTCTCTGTCACGCGCTCGCACACACGCAGGGTCTGGGGGAGGACTCTGACGTGCTTGTGCAGAGGTCGTGGGTCGTAGGTCAGGGGTCGCCGGGAGCCTTGAGAGGAATCGCTGAGCTTGGATGCTAGGGGGTCCGTGTCCAGTTAGGGTGACGGGGGATGCTGGAGGTGATTGTGATGACGATATGATTCATCTTCATTATGTCCTCTCTTCTTCTCCTCCCTCCTCTCCTCCTTCCCTCCCCATCCTCCCCACCTCCCTCTCCTCCCACCCTCCTCTCCCACGTCCTCCTACCCCCCTCCTCTCCTCCTCCTCTCCCCTCTTCCCACCCCCCCCTCCCCTCCTCCCCTCCCTCCCTCCTCCCCCTCCCCCCGCCTGCTCCTCCTGCAGGACGGGATGGGGAGTCTGAGGATAACAGAGAAGGGTGTGAAGTTGGAGGGCGACTCGGAGTTCCTGCAGCCGCTGTACGCCAAAGAGATCCAGTCCAGACCGGTAAGCAACGCCGTCACTCTCCCATCGCCCGTGTGGCCCTGTGTTTCTTCATTTCTTTATGTCTGTCCTATTTTCCCCTTCCTTCCTTCCTTCCTTTTTCTCTCCTCGTGCCGTGCCTTTTGGCGTTCGAAGGCGTTTGTATTTACTTGTCGTGAGATCCATGGCTTCATCGCTTAGCGCAGCTATAAAAAAACAACGGGGGCAGAAGCATTTTTCTTTCCCTGTCGTGAATCCAAACGACTTCACACACAATCCCACACGTCCTCGGGTCCCGGGGTAATACACCCGCCCGGTCTCGGCTTCACACGGCGCCCCTGCGCTCCGGATAATCGACACACGCGGGCTCCTGCCTTTTGTAGCTGGATGTCGTTCTTCTCCTTACCTCTTTCTCTGTTTCTCTCCCTCCATCCCTCTTTCCCCCCCGACTCTCTGTCTGTTGAAACAACGAAGGTGGATGGATGGCTTTATAATGCCTCATCTCCTCTGTCTCGCACCTGCAGAGAGAGGGAGAGGGAGGGGGAGAGGGGGGGGGGTGGAGAGGGGGGGGGGTGGAGAGTGAGGGGGTGAGAGGAATTGTAATTGTCGATAGGAAAGAAGAATGTCGGCAGACGTGGCCAGTCCAGGAGGATTCAGAGGAACAGAAAAAACCTGCTGTTTCTTCTGTATACTCTCCTCTCTCTCCGTCTGTCTCTCTCTCTCTCTCTGTCTGTCTGTCTCTCTCTCTCTCTCTGTCTCTCTCTCTCCGTGTCTCTCTCTCCCTCTACATTTATTTATTTCCTTCGGAGAACCCCTCTCTCCCGTGTTTTCTCTCTGTATATTATTTCTCTGTCTTATCCTTCTCGCTCTATGGAACCTCCTTGCCCCTCTCTCTCTCCTCTCTCTCTCTCTCTCTCTCTCTCTCTCGTCTCTCTCTGTCTCTCTCTTCCTCTCTCTCTCTCCTCGGTCTCTCTCTCTCAGAGAAAGGAAGAAAGGTTCATTTTGATCCATAAGTTAACCCTGCGTTGCACTAGCTGCTGTAGAACGTACACACCCTCATATGGGTAGACGACTTACGACCCCTAAGTCAAAGCTCAAATCTTCACCAGGAACAAAACACACTCGCTACCGTTCACCTCTAAGCCTCAAAGCACAACTCTTTGTCCCGCTAATGATGTAAACACTAGAAGGGGCTCTGTGAGAGGAACTGGGATCCGTTTCGGAGACGCACAATGCTATCTGAGCTAGCTCGCTTCTGGCACCTTCTCTCGGTCTGCGGGCGACGCACAATAGCGAGCTGCTATCGCTAATTATGAAGTTGACTGGAGCATGAACGATTACCGAGGGGGGCAGGAGGAGACCCCGGCTTCACCTGTGATCTGCATTTCTGATTGGAGCGCTCGCTCTTTTGGGGGAACGGAAAGGATCTAATAAACATGCCCCTCTCCGTCCTCCTTTCTCTCTCTCTCCTCTCTCTCCCTCTCTTTCTCTCACCCGTCTCTTCCCCCCCGACAGGGTAGCCCGCTGCTCCTGCAGTCCTCCCGGAACGTGTCCATCAACATCCTGAACCAGAAGAACCAGCCGGTCACCCAGCTAGTGGCAGGTTAGTCCCTCCAGGCACCACAGAAGAAGCCGATGAGGCTGGTCAGTCCTCCAGGCACCACAGAAGAAGCCGATGAGGGCTCATGTGTGGGGGAAAGGGCTCGTGTGTGGTCCGCTGCAGCGATGAGATGTGTCCTTGTTTTGGGGGAGGCTTTGCTGGAGACGGCGTGGGCCTCATTTGAGAAGCGCTCCTATTTCATGTCGTTAAACGTAGCCTTAAGTATAGTTGACAAGCAGATATGTCTGTAAACGAAAGACACATTTATGGAAATCTATCACTGGAACAGCAACAAACAAACATATTTTTTCATTATTTAAGTCGTGTTTGTGTGGCGTGTAAGTGTTGAAGGTGCCTGTTTAGCATAGCTAGTGATGTCTTTAGAGGCACTTAGTCATTCTCTTTGCTCCAAAACATGAAGCAGTTGTCTTCTCCGCATGGGAGAAAATCAACCACCGTTCGAGCATGAAGGCAAAATGAGACGTTGTGTTGTTTATTTGGCTATACGTACCAATATTGGTTTCTTTGGTTTTTGAGTGTTGACTCCATTCTCCTCTGGGTTTGTAAGGGATAAAGTGTGTGTGCGGGCGGGCGTGTGTTGTCGGAGTCTATGTGAGTGTGTGCTCGGGTGCGTGCGGGCGTGTTTGCATGTGGGTGTGTGGACGTCGGGAGTCAATGACGGGATGTTTGCAAAGCGTCAGGCATGTCTGTGCCTGCGTTGCACGGGCTGTGTGGACGATATTGAGCTGGTGTGTGTGTTGGACGGTATCGAGCTGGTCCTGTGTGTGTGAGTGTGTGAGTGTCTGTGTCTGTGTGTCTCTGTGAGTGTGTGTGTGTGTGTCTGTGTGTCTGTGTGTGTGTGTGTGTGTAGTATTGACGTGGTGTCTCTCCCCCTCCAGGCTCCAGGGGGCGTGCTGGCTCGGGGGAAGATGCTGGAGGTCAAGTCCACCACGGGGAAGCTACTGTTCTCAGCCGACGACCAGGAAGTGGTGGTGGGCGCCGAGAGGCTGAGGGTGATGGGTGAGTTCCAGGAACCCTGCGCTCTAGAACGCCGCCCCTGCACTGTGGAACACCGCCTCTGCGCTCTAGAACGCCGCCCCTGCACTCTAGAACACCGTCTCTGCACTCTAGAACACCGCCCCTGAACTCTAGAATACCGTCTCTGCGCTCTAGAACACCACCCTTGCACTCTAGAACACCACCCTTGCAATCTAGAACTCCACACTGACTCTAGAACGCTATACTCTGACCGACAACTCTAAAACATGATATATGCCCGCAACCTCTCTCCTATAGTGGCCTTTCTCATGCCATCCTGTGTTTCCTTACCAAAACACTTATCAAATCTACTCTGATCTGGCAAAACATCAATTACACATTCGACGTCGACAAAAAGCCAAATTACGACCGGCAACCCGTTTAACGGGATTGTACACTTTTGAAGCACGCCGGTGCAGAAATGAGATATTTCATCTCTTGACACATTTGTTCTCCTCCTTCGGTGGGATTCCTCGGGGTCCCGCCCGCTGGGTGAATCATCCACACAGGGGGAGAGACAGACTTTCAAACATGAAAGAAAACAGATTTGCTGTCAATGATGTTGTGTTCTGTTATCAATGACGCCCCATTACCAGAAGAATGGAGAGAACAGATGCTCTTCTGTCTTTCTGTGTCAACACACACACACACACACCATGCACATCACACACACACACACCATGCACACACACACACACACACCCATGCACACACACACACACCATGCACACACACACACCATGCACACACACACACCATGCACACACACACACACCATGCACACACACACACACCATGCACACACACACACACACCACCATGCACACACACACACACACACCATGCACACTCACACACCATTCACACACCCCACCATGCACACACACACCACTACCCCCACACCACACACCACCACCCCTCCACACACCCACACACACCATCACACACCACACCACCCACCATGCACACACACACACACCACACCATTCACACACACACCACACCCATTCACCCACATACACACACTCACACACACACCACACACCACCATCACCCACACACACACACACACACTGCACACACACGTGCACACTCACAAACAACCAAACATTTCAGAGTTAACGTTTTTTGAGCGTTGACAAAGTGAGAGTGGTTGTGATATTGATAGAGGGAGGGGGCAGAGAGAGGGGGGAGAGTGTAGGACAGAGAGAGAGAGAGAGAGAGGGAGGGACAGAGAGAGGGAGAATGTGTTTGTGTGTGAGCGTGCCTCAAATGTATTTATCTGTTTACATGTTTGCAAGTGCACACTATGTGTACAGTATGTCTGTCTGTCTGTCTGTCTGTGTGTGTTTTCTCTCTCCACCAATCGCCCAGCAGCAGCAGCTGTATGAGTCTGTTGCTCTGGGAGATCCCTCCTCTGTTTCCATCTCCTCTCTGTCAAACAGACGAGAGGCGTCCAAACCTCCTATAAAGATGCCACGCGGATGAATCACTCCATCCCAGCCAATAAAAGACATGATTATGCCGAGCCTATAACTTTAATTGGCCCAACTGAGGTCATTGGAAATCCATGATACGGCCTTCATAGCGTTTGTTAGCGTTTTACAGCTAGCCACAGTGAAGCGCTGCTCAGCTAAAACGGACGGCCCGGGCAGGGAAGACACTGGTCGAAGGCACCGCACAGTCCCCATCGTCATCATCATCCACGCTTGCTAGTTTAGCGATACTTTGTTTTACCATGCCGTATAATTTTAGAATGCTAACTTGGCGAAAGATAGCTAGCTACGCATGCCAACATTGCAATATTGCTTTGAGATGCTAATGATCTTTATGTAAAGTAGCTATACAGCAATATAACAGAAGGCGCTTTAGATTTGTAAAGCTAATCCACTTTGCGCAGGTTGCGTCTTACGTGTAAGAATAGGAGTTTTGATTACAAGATAATGTGTGATCAGAATGAAAACGTTAACTCTAGATTTGCTTTCAAGGCCAGTTGAAGATGATTACTTTGTTTGTGTGCATCTCACTCAGACAAACACGAGTAAATCCGTGTTGCCAGGCAACACTTACTTGTTGTTGTTTACTGTTGCCTCACAACCAGTGAGCATATTTAAAACGGTGAGATCTTTACCAAGCAAGCTGCTGTTTAAACCTGTGAGATGTTACCAAGCTAACAATATACACCCTGTGACAGTTGATCAAGCCAACCGTTTAAACATGTAAGATCTTACCAAGCTACACTATTTAAACCTTTTAAGATGCAATTTGTAACGTAAAAACATTCGAAAATGAGGAACAGCGCCCTCTATTCTTGTCTGAACTTCACTTGTCTGAACTTCACTTCAACAGAATTGGCTGGAAAGGAGTGGGCTGGTCTGCTGTTACTGAGCTGTCTGTGTTGCTAAACACTCTCAAAGGGACTCATTAGCTTACACAACATGTTCATATCGGACAAAACTCGTTTTTTGAATGGAAAACTATTAGTGCTACCTTTTTATCTTGAATATGTTAGACTACCATCCTACACTATATTAACCGGTTAAGATGTTACAGTACCAAGCTACTCTGTGTATATGAGATGTTTTGTAAGATGTTGGTGATTACATTTACATTTAGTCATTTAGTCTTTAGCAGACGCTCTTATCCAGGGCGACTTACAGTAAGTACAAGGGGATTCCCCTCCGAGGCAATAGGGTGAAGTGCCTTGCCCAAGGACACAACATCATTCTGCATGGCCGGGAATCGAACCAGCAACCTCTGATTACTAGCCAATTTCCCTAACCGCTCAGCCACCTGACTCCCTGGTATATGATTTAAACTTTTTTTTAAAGTTAGCCTATTAAGCTAAGCGACAGTTTAAACCTCCTAAGATGTTGTCATGTCTTAGCGTGGGAACACACAGGTTGCCACGGTGAAGGTAAACAAGTCTTTAGTGTTTTCTGGCAGGAACAGCGAAGGCGGTTTGGTTGTTCTGAACTACTTGTGTCGTCGCTTCACAATATATCACTGTCTGTCCAAACACACCTAGAAAAGCAACGGCACATTACCTTTTGAGTTAACTGGGCCATCACTCTAACGTATAGGCCTAACTTGGTTCTGAGCTAATGTCGTTTAAAAGCGTACTTGTCAAATGCTGTTAGCGTAAGCTAGCGAACTTGCTCCGAAGGGAAGTCTGAAGTCTCGGAGACATCAAACAACGTCGCTTTGGTTCGCTGCGTGATTTCTCTTTATAAGTAGGCGACTCGAATGAATGTGCTTCAAAAACACGGCAGTCAAGTTTTCTTGTCATGTCTTGCGACAATAATTCAGTTTATTGTAAAACAATTAGGCCTAAACTGGGACGATGGGGGTGTGGCTAAGGGTGCGGCTTGATATCTGGACTGTCTGGACATAATCTGTCCATCTGTACGGTACGGAACGCAGAACCACACAGCATTTTCATAATTTGCATGTATCACCTCAGGTTAAGGTCCTCGTCTAAATGGCGTTGTGTGTGTGGTCGTTAGCTTCACCTCCACGAGCCTCCTGTTCGTTACAGGAGAGGCAAACCTTCCTCCATTACGCTCCACGGCTAACCAAGCCATAATCAATTACACAGGAAATCTCTATGGGAGTACCGGCATTCATTACAGTAGAATGAGAAAACTCCAAGCAGCTCTCCTCTGTGGTAATTACAACCTGCCCGGAACAGGGAATACCAGAATTGTCAGTGGAGCAGCTCAATGGAGTTCCAACCACCTCCCGATCATAAGCACACACACACACACACACACACACACACACTTACACAAGCCCACCTTCCCTCATAACAGTCATTCGTAAACACACACACTTACATACATGTGCGCACACACACACACCATCGTATCCCAGAGACACGTCAACTACAAATTAGCTTGAGCCCACAGCATAATGCTGTTACCTGCTGCTCCTGTATTTGATATAATTATAATTAAAGCTCATTGATTAGCCTCAATTACATCCCATTGACTCACGGCAACGGAGGCTAATTTAAATTGAATCCCACACTTGATAATTCCAACGCCCTCCCGCACACCCTCCCTCCCCCCACACCCTCCCTCACGCCCTCCCTCCCCCCTACCATCATGCCCTACCTCCCCCACACCCTCCCTCATGCCCTCCCTCCCCCCTCCCCCACACACCCTCCCTCCCCCCTCCCTCACGCCCACCCTCCCGCACACCCTCCCTCCCCCACACCCTCCCTCCCCCCCTCACCTCATGCCCTACCTCCCCCACACCCTCCCTCATGCCCTCCCTCCCCCCCTCCCTCCCCCCTACCTCATGCCCACACCCTCCCCCCTCCCTCCCCCCTACCTCACGCCCTCCTCACCTGCTCTCTTCCGGCTGACTCGTTCCAGGAGTTCCATCCCATAAATCCACCTCCCGCCGCCAGTCACCGACGCTAGATTAGATTGTTACCGTGGCGTCGACCGGCGGTACAGTCTCGTCCACTGTAGACATCTCTCTATCTCTACATCTACCTCTCTCTACCTCGCTCTCTACCTCTCTCTACCTCTCTCTCTACCTCTCTCTCTACCACTCTCTACTCTCTCTCTATCTCTATCTCTACCTCTCTCTACCTCGCTCTCTCTTCTCCCTCCCACCCGCCCCCCGTCCCTGCCACTCACTTTCACACCCATCGGGCGAAAACACGTAGTTCCGCCTTTCAAATGTGGTTACGTGTCGCCGCCGCCGCCGCTGGCCCCATCACGGAGGGAGGGCGTAATGTGTTTTCTCTCTCCGCTGTCGTGACGACGTGTAATTCGAGGTGTCGCAGGTGACGGCGTTTCCACTCGGTCTCCCGCGGTGCTCCATCTGAAACGGCCGTCAGCTGATAACTCACGCCAGATAAGGGCTTAATGGGGTCTGATAACAGAGGGGCTGGGATGCAGAGAGAGGAAGCCTATAGGATTCGAAGGTGACTTTCACGGCAGTCTGAGGTTGTTTGGGGGGTGGTGTGTGTGTGTGTGTGTGTGTGTGTGTGTGTTTGTGTTCGGGTGCGTGTCTGTGATTGATGGAGACGGGGATGTAAAGGAAAAACCGTTAGATCATGGATGGTACTAGCATGCACAAGTCTCTCCCACCTGTGTGTGTGTGTGTGTGTGTGTGTGCGTGTGTGTGTGTGTGTGCGGCGCGTGACAGAGAGGGAGCCTTGAAGTCAGACTGTGAATGCACGCCATGCACCTAGGAAACGTAGACGCGGTTCTGAATTCCAGATGCGAGGCTGGACGCGATAAAGAGTTAACGAGTTGCCTGCTGTTGATGCTACAAAATCAGCTTCCACTCCCAGATATGGATCTTTCATTAAAAACAGTTTTCATTTACCCGGACTACCTCCTCCACCTCTTACGTAACCGACGCCCATTACTGTTGCGCTTTACTCTCTCGACTTCAAAAGAACCTCGACAAAGTTACAACTCTGCGGTTCTTCATTCTGAAGGACAAGGAGATGTTGTTTGTATCAGAGGTTATACCGCCGAACCACGTGGAATCCAGACGGTTATATTACCAAAACGTTTCAGTCTCGGTAGATGTTTAAGATTCCTCTGGAGGGGCTGTTGTGGATGGTGTGTGGAGGCTGTTGTAAGAGCCGTCACTCCATCTGCTCAGGGCCGTCTCTCCCTGCTGCGTCAGAGCCGGTGCTGGATGTTCACGACGTGTCCAGCATCGATTTGGTGCCGACCTGGTGCCGCCTTGTACGTGTCATGCTTTACAAGCTGTGTTTACACCCCTTAACCCCCTCCACCCCCTACCACACACACACCAACTCCCCCCATACCTTTACAGAACACGGCACTAAGCATCACGAGTGGATCCATGATCCCGATACGACCCCATCAGTCCCCCCCCTCCCGGCTCCCCTGTGACCCAGCCTTAACGAGGAACCGCATTGTAAACGCACGTCATTACAGCAGTGCCCTCCCTCCCTCCCCCCCCCCAACCCCACACACACCAGAAGAGCTCTCCAGGGGAGCGTTCCTGACCCACGCTCAAGAGCTCTCCTCCCCTCCTCCTCTCCTCTCTTCTTCTGCTGCTCCGGGAGACGAGGACCACTCACTCCCGTAAAAGGTCCTCGGGGGTCCTTGAATACCAACTGATGTCATTTCGACATTTTAACGGTACAGTCAACTGGCAGGCAGGCAGGCAGGCAGGCAGACAGACAGGCAGGCAGGCAGGCAGGCAGGCAGGCAGGCAGGCAGGCAGGCAGGCAGGCCCCCCCCACTCCCCGTCTCGCCACCTGGAGTTTGTTCCGGAATGTTCCGTGGACGTACGTTTGTCGCTAATTAAGGTTGCCACGGTGCCCACCCTGTCATTAATGGAAAAGGACTGACGGTGTGTTGCTAGGGACTGAGGGCCGTTAACTCTCATGGAGAGGGAGGGAGGGAGGGAGGGAGGGAGGGAGGGAGGAGGGAGGGAGGGGAGGGGATGGAGGGAGGGAGGGAGCGGGATGTCGGGTTTCTTTCTTTGCGTGATTTGTGCGTGTCTTTCGTATGTTTGATTTCGTGCTCAATGGACAGCCATCTGCTGAACCTGTACGCGCAGACATAAACCTGCTTATTTAGGACAGGTAGCTCTCGCGACTTTGTCGATTTATTCACAGACACTAAAACACTAAAAGACTAGATGCGACAAAATAAAAGCGACAGTGTCAACCTCGACCCGCAGTTTCAAACAGAACCCAGCCCAGGAAGGTAGCAAAGATATGACCGTCCAATCAGGAGCTTCCTCTCTAGCGTCTTATCCAGAGCATCGGACACCGCGTGCGCGGGGGGGTTTGAACCTACAACCTCTTCGTCTGCTGCGCTCTAACCACCGAGCTTTACCCAGGGGCTCTTCTCTGCGTTTGTACCGTAGAGCGTCAGATGCCAGAAGAACATCTGATTCTGGGATTCATGTCGAACATCTGTAGGAACATGTCCTGAACATGTCCTGCCCGGCTGAAACACAAGCCTGATGGATGAACGCGCTTGGCGTCGATGCCGCGGTCGCCCACAGTCATTTGAATAACACTCCATCACGTCGAGTCGCACACACACACACACACACTCACACAGACATACGCTCACACACACGCGCGCTCGAACACGACGCATCCTCACACACACACAGAGACGATTACACAAACTCACACACTGGCACTCGCACACGCTCGTGTTCAAACACACACAAACTCGTACACTCACATACAAACAAATACACACCTCCCTCCCTGTTTACGCCAACACTCTGTTCCAGACAGCCCCCCCCCTCCCCCCCGCCTCCCACTTCCTGAACCGACTGATCCTCATCTCCCCGAGGCTTCTGGGTAATATCTGTACGCTAGCCAATATCTCTTGATCTACGGCGCCGATAAACAAAATAACCTCTCGTCTCTCACTGGGCTGTGGACTGTCCTATTTACACACAAACACATACACACACAAGCTTACATACACACTCATATCTACACACACACATATACAAATATATATACAGACGCAAGCAAACATGCACACGGTACATGCACACAAACACGTGCACACACACACACACAGTACAAACATGCACACACACACAGTTCATACGCACACTCACAGACAGACAGACAGACACAGACAGACAGACAGACAGACAGACAGACAGACGAGACAGACAGACAGACAGACAGACAGACAGACAGACAGACAGACAGACAGACAGACGTATCTCTCTCTCTCTGTGTCCGATCCTCTCGCTCTTCCTCCCAGCCCCTCCCACCCATCGCCACGGGAATCGTTAGGTGCGGTTGTCCTAGCGACCTAACCCCCCCCTCCCCACGCACGCTTCATAACAACCTGATTGATCACCTGTGGGCCGAGGGTCATAGGTCAGCCCCTCACCTAATGGACACACATTGATGACATCATTCCGGGGGGGAGACGAGGGAGTTGAAATAAAAGTGAAAGGCTGCTATCGATCTCTCTCTCGATCTGTTTATAGGTGTTTATGAGCCGGGGCGTTCGTGGGGTCGTCACCGGGGGAGACGGGCGGGGTCAGCT
>CAEFZP010000520.1:12500-83777 GCA_903064625.1 Mallotus villosus | reverse complement strand
TAGGACACCCCAGGTCAGGAGGGTAGGAACTCCACTGTAGCCTAACAGATTCATTAATATACATTTGTGACATTTTACTTTTGGGATCATTTGTACCTGCAACAGTGAATAAATGGTTTGACTGCTGCATGTATTTCTGTACACATGGAACATATAATCAGCTGATGAGTTGCTGTTTTGTAGCCTTAACCTATTTGTAATGTATTGGGAAGTCCTATCACAGTTTATGTGCACTGTGAAGTTAATACAGTTGTCATGAAAAGAGACATATATTTGTTATCTTCCTTATTTTCATCTCCTATCCCAGCTATATGTGCCTTTTGTAATGTGCGTTTCCTTGTATGATGTCAAGGTCCCTGGACAATAGAATAAGCACATTCAAGTAATTTCTGTAAAACCCTTGTGTATTTCTAAACAAATAAATGAGTTCACAGATACTTATAGTTGTGATATTTGATTTTATTCAAACTGGCGTAAACGCAAATCATGATGAATCCATCTCTTGCGTAAATGTCTAACTGTTTCAACTAAACTTAAGTGAAAGAAGAAGAAAAACAATAATGCATGTTGCTTGATCCACATCTTCCTTTACGGATGTTCTTCACGAGCCTCTTTCAACACAGCATCTGACAAAATAAATATAATTTCATGCCACAAGTCACATGCACACAGTAAAAGGACCAAAGATGTCTATGGGTGAAAACCAGTCTACAGATTTATACTTACATATTTCCACCCCCACAGTATGAATTGCTGTCTTTATATTCATTACCACTACATTTCTTGGCACATCTTCCATTCTCACATGCAGCATAAACATCTGGAACGAGGGAACAGTACAGTTGCTATTCAATGGCAGTAGAAAACAGCAAACAACTTATTTATACACAACAGTTAATACAAGCAAAGATGATTTATCCAACAGGAAACACAGAGGTAGATGAAGTGACAGTAAAGTTAAACAGTACTTACTGCACACCAGTGCGATCATCATCAGCACAAAGTACAGCACGATCATTGGCTTCATGGCTTCTCTTTGGGGTGTTGATGCAGCAGTGAGAATTGATGAAAATGTCTGACTGTGACCTGGTTGCACCTGCTTTTATACATGATGAACTTTGCTGCAATCACATTCAGGCTGTTGCCACACACGTTACCTCATCTTGGATTTTACAGGATTTGTCTGACAACTAAGACAAAGCAAACACAACTTCCCACACAGCTCAGGGTCACCTGAGAATCTCACACTAAAATAAGTGGTGAGTGTGATAGGACAGTCAGGGTTTTCCTATGAGTGTGATAGGACAGACAGGGTTTTCCTATGAGTGTGATAGGACAGACAGGGTTTTCCTATGAGTGTGATAGGACAGACAGGGTCTTCCTATGAGTGTGATAGGACAGACGGGGTTTTTGATGCTGGTTCTTGTTTCCTTTATTAAGTTATACATAATAATACACTTTATTTGTATAGCACCTATTTAAGGATATTACAAAACAACTGACCAATCAGACAGTTATGTTATCAATACTGTCATGAGAAATTGTGGAGAAACAGAACCGAATTTCACATAATTTATCGTTGGATGTGTTGAAAACAATTTTAAAAAATTGCCAACGACAGTTTAAGTTGAGGTTAAGTTTGTCAAATTCAAAGTGACTTGCAGGACATTCGAAAAAATCAAATCAACAACCATGAGAATTGTGGCATTATGTATAAACAGCCAGCATAGCCAGATACACCTAACATCAAGTAATCAGCTGAATAAATTGTAAAGAAAAAAATGAATATATACTTGAATCATAAAGCTTCAGTAAAAATAAGTTTGTGATTGTGTTCGAGGACTCAAGTAGGCTCAGTCGTCTCATCTTCAATAACTATTGTGTTTCAATAAAACCTCCGATGTCAGTTTATATGAGTCATCAAATTAAATTCTTGACAGGCCACTGCTAGCAAGTTTTTGTGAGAAGGATATGAAACAGCCTAATGGTGGCGCAAGTATTTAGATTTTGGAAAATCGCTTCCTGCTCACAGTCCAGCATCGGTGTACAAGGACTTGGTAGTCCTGATTCAAAAGGACGACCAGCCATCCAGCATCGGTGTACAAGGACTTGGTAGTCCTGATGCAAAAGGACGACCAGCCATCCAGCATCGGTGTACAAGGACTTGGTAGTCCTGATGCAAAAGGACGACCAGCCATCCAGCATCGGTGTACAAGGACTTGGTAGTCCTGATGCAAAAGGCCGACCAGCCATCCAGCATCGGTGTACAAGGACTTGGTGGTTCTTCTTCAAAAGGACGACCAGCCATCCAGCATCGGTGTACAAGGATTTAGTGGTCCTTCTTCAAGTTTTTTTTAAAAGTTGGCAGCCCTGGGCTACGCATCACCCGCTTATATTCTGCGCGCATTTGGTTGAGAGATGATGGCCGAAGCAGAGGAAGACGTGCGCTGCGATCGGCTCGCGCTCTGCAGTGATCCTTTCAGCAGCAGGTTGAATCTTTCCGTGAGCCGCTTCTGAATTTGGCTGCACGACTACGGCAAAAAAGACAAAAGTTGCCACATAATGTTGGGATGCTGTTGCGATTATACTGTTGGAATAACACGTTGCTTAAATATAGCCTCTGCCGTGTTTATGTACCATGCAGCTTTCAATGTGAAAAAGGAAACTTAAGAGGAGGTGAAAGGCTTGGTTACCAGCTCGGACAAATGCGCATCTAGTGTGGACAGCCTCGCACTATTTGTGGCCGATTGTGGTGCTTTGAGGTACATGAGGGTGCTTCGCAGCCAGTGTGTCCCAGGCTTAAGACTTCTGCACAGAACTGTATATTCAACTAGAGAGGGTGTGCTTGCTTGGGTCGGTTGCAGATGGGTCCATTTAATATGAAACAAGCTGAACCCCCTTTGACACAACAATGTTGTCACCAGCAGCATTTTTCTAGCTAGCCTAGCTGCTGTTGCTAGCCAAAGAATTGTTTGAATGCGCCGGAAATTTTTAAAGTATTTTGACATAAAGTTTAGGCTGTGACTTTGGATTGTGATGGTGGGTTTCTGATATGCACTGCGATGATCCGAATAGTCAAGGAAATGCGGTTTCAATGCAATTTATTTAGACTATACATATAGGCCTACATTAATCCGATACTAGGATTCACCATGGAAACAGCCAACAAACGAAGGGCTTCATTTTACACACCAATGGAACTCGACATTTTAATCCGTGCCCATGGTGAATTCGAGCACATATTCCGTAAAAGAAGTAACACGGCTGTAGCGGCAAAGGAAAGAACTCAGGCGTGGGAAACAATTACTGACCGAGTCAATGCGTAAATTTGAATTTAGTTTATAATTTGAACATTTAATGTCCGTTAATATTACAGGTGAAAAGGTGGTGGAATTGTTATTAAATCAAATACCATGTTCATAGGTGCAATCCCACAGGCGTGAAGCGCACTTGGCAGCAGCTGAAGATGAAATACAAAAACGTCATACAAACTGGTAGGCATATTTAGTCTTTTGGCATATAAGTTCGTGATTGTAGCCTCCATCACTTTGGTATTAGTATAATACATAGCATACAAAGTGAATATCCGTCAGTGCCTATCCTGTAGTGGCGGAAACCTGATATCCTGCTTAATAGAACAACATTTACTTCAATTTAGGAAATAGAAAGAAGCCAGAGGCACGAAAAACGGGTGGAGGGCCACCACCACCACCTCTCACCCATGCTGAAGAGCTGGCTTTGAGACAAAATATTGGGCGTCCAGTGGCTGAAGGAATAGCTGGTGGCAGCTCATCAGAGCCAACCACCCAACAGGACACAAGTGCCTACATAAGATGTAAGTAAGTGCTGTATAATGTATGTGTGTGTTTTCATTTTCGACTTCGTCCAGGCACTGATGGCGTAATACATGCAGTTGAGTCTCCTGCAAGCCTTTGCTCAACAGTACCCCTTGGACTTGTAAGTATAGGCAACTCAATACTCCATTATGCATAGTAGTGGTGACTATACTGAAACAATACCTTTCATCACAGGATGATGATGATGATGATGACGATGAGACACTGACTGCAGAGAAGCCTACATATATGGTAGCTACTGATAGTTCTCTCTCCATGTTCTTTATTAACAGTTTTGGGTGGAATTGTCAGTTTAAAATTCACACTGAAGTGATGAGAGTAATGAATGGAAAAACTAAATGCACAGTTTGATCCTGTTTAACAGAGCATAGATGAGCATTGCCAGGAGAGGGGTCCATCAACCTCCCAAGCGCATCTACAGACAGTGGGATGTTCAGTAAATGGCAGGTGAATTCTGTGTGTAGAACTGGGATTTAATGTCATCCTTATGTATTCCCAGTTACCTGTTAAGGAACTATACAAACTCCATCTGATCAAACAAATGGAAAAAAACGACCAAGAGATGGTGTATGTGGGGCGGAAAATCAGGAAGACAGATCTAGACATTGAATTGCTAGAACACCAGCTACAGGTGGGTGCATGGTCACAGGTGAGTCAGTTTTAATTGTCAGAACAATATATTAATACTAATTGTTGCATTTCTATTTGTAGGCAATAAAGAAGACAACATGAAATGGTATTGATGTGTATTTATTTCAGGGTTGGTTGAAGTGTGTGCGGCACAGCATGTCTCTGACTGCTCTTCCATCTTGGCCATCTGCAGGGTGGAGGGGATGATCATCTACCGGGTCGATTTGTAGGGCAGGGTGTTGCTCTCCTCTAATAGTGGCAATATTATGGAGAACAACACATGCCACAATAATGTCACATGCCCTGTCTGGGGTTACCCTCAATCTACGAAGGCACTGGAACCGGGTTTTAAGAATGCCTATGGTCATTTCTACCAGGGCTCTAGTCCTGCAGTGGGCCACATTGTACCACTGCTGAGGGCCCGGATCAGGGTCATGGTAAGGGGTCATCAGGGTGGGCTGGCATGGGTACCCTCGGTCACCAAGCAGGTGGCCATGAAACTCTCCTGTAATTATATAGAGGGTGCATTGTGAGTGTGGTAGAAGAGGGAGACAAGGGAATTATATTTCTTCAAAGCTTAACTTACCATTTGCAACTCTGTTGCTCAGGGTAGACTCACGGTATATCCTTGAGTCGTGTACCGAGCCAGGCCATTTGGCCTCCACATTTAATATAAAATATGTTGCATCACATATGATCTTGCCATCGCAGAGAAGATATATTAGCTGCAATATTTAAATGTTGTGATAGTCTTTATCATTGTATGACTGTATATCTACCTGCACATTAATGCTGTGGAAAGACTTCCTGTTCACGTAGTCACCTTCGTCAACTGATGGAGCTATAATGGGGATGTGGGTTCCATCAACGCACCCAATCACATTGGGAAACCCTGCAATATTGAAAGGATTCACTGATCCCAGTCTGAGATTGCAGCATTGTCATTCACATGATTTCAAATTTCTTCATTGATTTAAACTCATCACCTGCAATCCTGTGAAAGTCCTCTTTGATGTTCCTTAGAGGTCTGTGCCCAGGAAATACTACGAACATCTGCAGTAGGCCTTTCAGTGCCAGGGCCACTTTTCTTATAGCTCGACAAACATCACAACGCAAAGAATTTGGTCGGTTCTCAGTGCACGTCCACGGTGTGTAAAATTTGCAATGTATGGGTGGAGAATGTTGGTAAGATATATTATTGAATGGGATGAAAAACGGTAACGTTCGCGTAAGTATTCATCTGGGAATTAAAGTATGTCCAATTGTGGTCTAAAAATCCTCTCCTGGCGTAAGGCTATGCGAATTAAATTCTGTTCGAAATCGATCGGCTGACCCAAGAAAGGACACCCCATGTTTGCAAACGGTTTCAAGATCCGAAAGTGGGTGGGGATTTGTAGACAAACTTCAGGTTTTTCATGACTAACTAGCGAGCAGGGTTAAACAACTCAGTTTTCACTAAAACCGCTACCTATAATACCCCCCAGGTAACGGTAGATGGGTAACAGGTGTGTCTGGTTGGGAGGTGAATTGGAAGATGTGGACCGGAGTATTGGGGTATGTGACCTGGAACATAGACTGGACAGACAAAAAAACAGGACTGGACAAGACAGAACATAACAAATATGCAAGCTAAATTGCACTGTGAAGTTAATACAGTTGTCATGAAAAGAGCCATCTATTTGTTATATTCCATATTTTCATCTCCTATGCAAGCGTGCTTTTCGTTTCTGCACTATGCGTTTGTGTATTTGCAGCGCGTTTATGTATTTGGTTGTGTTTTGTGTATTTGCAGCGCGTTTGCTGAATGCAGCGGATGAGTTGTCAAATTAATGAAGATGTTTTCTTATTTTGCTTGTGTTTTGTCTATTTGCATGTGTTTCCTTAATTTGCAGCGCGTTTGCACATGTCGGCCATATGTGCCTTTTGTAACGTGCGTTTCCTTGTATGATGTCAAGGTCCCTGGACAATAGAATAAGCACATTCAAGTAATTTCTGTAAAACCCTTGTGTATTTCTAAACAAATAAATGAGTTCACAGATACTTATAGTTGTGATATTTGATTTTATTCAAACTGGCGTAAACGCATATCACAATTAATCCATCTCTTGTGTAAGAGTCTGACTGTTTCAACTCAACTTAAATGAAAGAAGAAGAAAAACAATAATGCATGTCGCTTGATCCACATCTTCCTTTACGGATGGGTTAGCACGTCGTTATCAACGCAGCATCTGTCAAAATAAATATAATTTCATGCCACAAGTCACATGCACACAGTAAAAGGACCAAAGATATCTATGGATGTCTACCAAACCAGTCTACAGATTTATACTTACATATTTCCACCCCCACAGTATGAATTGCTGTCTTCACTTTCATTACCACTACATTTATTGGCACATCTTCCATTCTCACATGAAGCATAAACATCTGGAACGAGGAAACAGTACAGTTGCTATTCAATGGCAGTAGAAAACAGCAAACATAACAGTTATTTATACACAACAGTTTATATAAGCAAAGATGATTTATCCAACAGGAAACACAGAGGTAGATGAAGTGACAGTAAAGTTAAACAGTACTTACTGCACACCAGTGCGATCATCATCAGCACAAAGTACAGCACGATCATTGGCTTCATGGCTTCTCTTTGGGGTGTTGATGCAGCAGTGAGAACTGAGGAAAACGCCTGACTGTGGTCTGGTTGCACCTGCTTTTATACATGATGAACTTTGCTGCAATCACATTCAGGCTGTTGCCACACACATTACCTCATCTTGGTTTTACAGGATTTGTCAGACAACTAAGTGGTCAGCTGACTGATCCCTTTCACCTGAGAATCTCACACTAAAATAATATGTCAACAACGATCATATTATTATTCAGAGAATTAATGTTAGATTCGTTTTAGAATTTATCCACTCCATTTTTTGGAGTAACGTTGGTGGGGTTCAAAGAGCAATTAGTTTAACAAAGGCTGTCTTATAAAATGGTGCCTTAAAATCAATAGTGCTTACAATACCTAAAAGGAAGACCTGACAATGAATCCTTAACATAAATCTAGTTTGAAACCATGAGTGAAAGACCCTCCGTTCCCCCCTCAAGATGCCACTGTACAGACATTCGAATACAAGACTGTGATTCAAACATATGAGATATTGCCAACTATAATAGTGGGGCAGGGATTGAAGAGCAATTTCTGTAAAAGAAGTATCTTTAATGAAAAACTGAATTCAGCCTATATCACGAAATTTGCATTGTTTTGATTTTACCTTTCCTATGAGTGTGATAGGACAGACAGGTCTTTCCTATGAGTGTGGTAGGATAGACAGGTCTTTCCTATGAGTGTGGTAGGACAGACAGGTCTTTCCTATGAGTGTGATAGGACAGACAGGTCTTTCCTATAAGTGTGATAGGACAGACAGGTCTTTCCTATGAGTGTGATAGGACAGACAGGTCTTTCCTATGAGTGTGGTAGGATAGACAGGTCTTTCCTATGAGTGTGGTAGGACAGACAGGTCTTTCCTATGAGTGTGATAGGACAGACAGGTCTTTCCTATGAGTGTGATAGGACAGACATCTATTTAAGGATATTACAAAACAACTGACCAATCAGACAGTTATGTTATCAATACTGTCATGAGAAATTGTGGAGAAACAGAACCGAATTTCACATAATTTATCGTTGGATGTGTTGAAAACAATTTAAAAAAATTGCCAACGACAGTTTAAGTTGAGGAAAGTTTGTCAAAATCAAAGTGACTTGCAGGACATTCGAAAAAATCAAATCAACAACCATGAGAATTGTGGCATTATGTATAATCAGCCAGCATAGCCAGATACACCTAACATCAAGTAATCAGCTGAATAAATTGTAAAGAAAAAATGAATATATACTTGAATCATAAAGCTTCAGTAAAAATAAGTTTGTGATTGTGTTCGAGGACTCAAGTAGGCTCAGTCGTCTCATCTTCAATAACTATTGTGTTTCAATAAAACCTCCGATGTCAGTTTATATGAGTCATCAAATAAAATTCTTGACAGGCCATTGCTAGCAAGTTTTTGTGAGAAGTTTATGAAACAGCCTAATGGTGGCGCAAGTATTTAGATTTTGGAAAATCGCTTCCTGTTCACAGTCCAGCATCGGTGTAAAAGGACTTGGTAGTCCTACTGCAAAAGGACGACAAGCCATCCAGCATCGGTGTACAAGGACTTGGTAGTCCTACTGCAAAAGGACGACCAGCCATCCAGCATCGGTGTACAAGGACTTGGTGCTCCCTAGGTTGTTCCCACCAAATATTACTACAAGGCTTTTGAAAAGTTGGCAGCCCTGGGCTACGCATCACCTGCTTATATTCGGCGGGAAGCAGAGGAAGACGTGCGCTGCGATCGGCTCGCGCTCTGCAGTGATCCTTTCAGCAGCAGGTCACTTTCCGTGAGCCGCATGACTACGGCAAAAAAGACAAAAGTTGCCACATAGGCTGATAAATACATGGTCTTCACAGTTAAATAATTTTAAACGCCTAAAATGCTCAGAATAATAATAATGTTATTGTTGATAGTGTGAACTAGCTGGGTTTGCCATTGGGTTAACACAGGAGCGGAAGTGCCTGTTTTCCCGATTAGTCATGTGACGCTTGACATATACCCCGTGCCAACTCTTTTAATTGCCCATAATCGATAAAGTCCCCATTCATCCTAAAGCCAACACAGCTTAGGAAAGTACGCTTTGGTCCTTTGAGAGCGGAGGAAGCCTGCAGAAGATAGCCTGAAGCCAAGGCATGCCGCAAAACCAGTACCGCTCCAGGTTCCTGGCATAGCTCAGGTTGCGACGCTCAAATTCAGTGCAGATATCACCTGACAAAGTGGCGATCTGAGCCTCCATGGGAGTGTTGTCCTTGCCTGGGTGTTCAGCGATGTACAGGTTGGGCAACATCCTAACACAATAGGAGCGTGGTGGGTGGGGGAGGGAGTAGGCACCCAGGGTCTACGGAGGGCGTTGGCGTGTGGACGGGGGGAGGAGGAAGGAAAGGTGGTGGGGAGCGGCCCCGGGAATCATCAGTGTGGCGGGGGCGGTGGTCAGGGGGCATTAGCACCCACACCGACCCGTTAGTGCATGGAGGTGGGGGCATATGGTGGGCCCCGAGGGAGCGTGCTTGGAGCTCCTCCTGGCGCCGATTTCACCCGGAGTGGGCGAAAGGAGAGTGGAGGGAGGAGTGGTGCTGTCAGGCCAAATACTGTCCTACCTGACGTCACAATGCCGTTCTGAAGCAAGGACGCGTCTTTCGCTATGCCGACCTTAAATTCCTGAGATAGTTACGCGTGCTAGCAGGAAACTGTCATGGTTGCTACATTGGTTACTAGGTAGGAAGTTATGTATTTAGGCTTATTTAAACCTACTTATTCTACTCGACGATTTAAAGTTTCTCTGGAACGTAACTATCTCAGGAATTTAAGGTCGGCATAGCGACGGACGTGTCCTTGCTTCGGAACGGCATTGTGACGTCAGGTAGGACAGTATTTGGGCCTAGGACACTATTTGGCAGGAGGAGCGGCGGGAGTCATCCCGGGGGCGGTAGGAGGGAACAGACATTTAATCTGGAAAGGCAAGTTATTCAACTACACAATAGCACACAGAACAACAGGCTGAATAGGTGTCCGGTATGTTAATGCTGAATAGGCTAAATGAACATAACAAGCTAGCGGGTCCAACAAGCAAGTTACCGGTAAGCTAGTTCACCTAGCTCCTGATCACTGAGACCCCGTTTACACGGAGGAAAAACGCATATATTTTTATGTGGTTTGGCCTTTCATTTACACGAAAATTGAGGTTTTATCACGGAAAACGATAATTTCGAAAAACTCCGGCCAAGGTGGAGATTTCTGAAAACTATTTTTTGTGTTTGTGTGTGCACTAGGCTAAACAGAGTTTTAGGTTCTCAAACGTCACAGTGTGCGACAAAAAATGCATCACGTCATGTGAGCGTCCTGTTTGTAGTAATGTAATGGGGTCATTCATAGATATATATAAACACTAGATGTTTTACGGCGGAGTCTAGAACATCCACACATGGCGGCCATCTTGGAACAGGCGAATCGCTCACCCATAACGTTAGGTTCGTTCGACATGGACTGCGGCTGCATGAAACAACCGGCGAGAGTAGCCGCTTGCAGTCGGGGAGGAGTTGCAAACGGCTCCGTGAAGTTGGACATTCCAGCTTCTCGTGGTTTGCTGCGTTGATGTCAGTCATGGCCGATCAAGCGCTGTTTGCTTACGTTACTTTATTTATAATGAAACTGAGTCTTTCCGTTAGTAGAAGAGGTAGCCCAAAACCCTTTCTTCAACAAATGTTTTACTCAATCAAATTGTTTGGTCCGGATTTGAGCATTGGCGAAACTGAAGGTGTCAGAATAATTACAAAACAAGCGTCAAAGTTGTCGTGTGTGAGTCTGGCCAATCATGAAATAGCTGTGTCGTCATTTGAAGCCGTGCAGTTGCTCTTGAGAAAATGCGCTCGTCTACACAGCCGGCAGTTCTCGAATCGATCTCACGGTACTTTGATGGCTACGTCACAGTGACCTAGCCTCCGCGCCGTCTAAAGTCGGACAAAAAGTCTAACCACAATTCAATGTTTCAAGTCAGCCGCCTGCAGCCAGCTGCAGCGCTGCATGAAGCGAGGTCATGTCGAACGCACCTAATGTGTTGGTTCTACATGTACTTTGTTGGCCGGCAACGCGGACGAGACATCTAGTGTTTATATATAGGCCTATCTATGGGGTCATTTATTTGTGAATTGCTTTACATTTGTAAATCAGGAAATACACTTCTCGTTACATTTATTTGTGAATCATTCAAACAAATGAACCTTGTGACGTTCTTTTTTTACATGGAGGGCAGAAATATTTGTTTCTGTAAATACCCGGCTATGTGTAAACGTGGCCTGAATCCGTTGAACTCGCTGGTTCATATCAGTCAGTATGAATAAACATTTAAAAACATGTTAAATTATATTTATTTTGATATATAAGTCACACCTGACTGTAAGTTGCAGGACCAGCCAAACTATGAAAAAAGTGTGATTTAAAGTCTAGAAAATATGGTAATACTTATTTTAAATATACAGAAATATCAGTTGTAACATTTCTGTAACAAAACGGACCCATCAGCACCTCACAATTTGGCGTGTGGACGGGGGGAGGAGGAAGGAAAGGTGGTGGGGAGCGGCCCCGGGAATCATCAGTGTGGCGGGGGCGGTGGTCAGGGGGCATTAGCACCCACACCGACCCGTTAGTGCATGGAGGTGGGGGCATATGGTGGGCCCCGAGGGAGCGTGCTTGGAGCTCCTCCTGGCGCCGATTTCACCCGGAGTGGGCGAAAGGAGAGTGGAGGGAGGAGTGGTGCTGTCAGGCCAAATACTGTCCTACCTGACGTCACAATGCCGTTCTGAAGCAAGGACGCGTCTTTCGCTATGCCGACCTTAAATTCCTGAGATAGTTACGCGTGCTAGCAGGAAACTGTCATGGTTGCTACATTGGTTACTAGGTAGGAAGTTATGTATTTAGGCTTATTTAAACCTACTTATTCTACTCGACGATTTAAAGTTTCTCTGGAACGTAACTATCTCAGGAATTTAAGGTCGGCATAGCGACGGACGTGTCCTTGCTTCGGAACGGCATTGTGACGTCAGGTAGGACAGTATTTGGGCCTAGGACACTATTTGGCAGGAGGAGCGGCGGGAGTCATCCCGGGGGCGGTAGGAGGGAACAGACATTTAATCTGGAAAGGCAAGTTATTCAACTACACAATAGCACACAGAACAACAGGCTGAATAGGTGTCCGGTATGTTAATGCTGAATAGGCTAAATGAACATAACAAGCTAGCGGGTCCAACAAGCAAGTTACCGGTAAGCTAGTTCACCTAGCTCCTGATCACTGAGACCCCGTTTACACGGAGGAAAAACGCATATATTTGTATGTGGTTTGGCCTTTCATTTACACGAAAATTGAGGTTTTATCACGGAAAACGATAATTTCGAAAAACTCCGGCCAAGGTGGAGATTTCTGAAAACTATTTTTTGTGTTTGTGTGTGCACTAGGCTAAACAGAGTTTTAGGTTCTCAAACGTCACAGTGTGCGACAAAAAATGCATCACGTCATGTGAGCGTCCTGTTTGTAGTAATGTAATGGGGTCATTCATAGATATATATAAACACTAGATGTTTTACGGCGGAGTCTAGAACATCCACACATGGCGGCCATCTTGGAACAGGCGAATCGCTCACCCATAACGTTAGGTTCGTTCGACATGGACTGCGGCTGCATGAAACAACCGGCGAGAGTAGCCGCTTGCAGTCGGGGAGGAGTTGCAAACGGCTCCGTGAAGTTGGACATTCCAGCTTCTCGTGGTTTGCTGCGTTGATGTCAGTCATGGCCGATCAAGCGCTGTTTGCTTACGTTACTTTATTTATAATGAAACTGAGTCTTTCCGTTAGTAGAAGAGGTAGCCCAAAACCCTTTCTTCAACAAATGTTTTACTCAATCAAATTGTTTGGTCCGGATTTGAGCATTGGCGAAACTGAAGGTGTCAGAATAATTACAAAACAAGCGTCAAAGTTGTCGTGTGTGAGTCTGGCCAATCATGAAATAGCTGTGTCGTCATTTGAAGCCGTGCAGTTGCTCTTGAGAAAATGCGCTCGTCTACACAGCCGGGCAGTTCTCGAATCGATCTCACGGTACTTTGATGGCTACGTCACAGTGACCTAGCCTCCGCGCCGTCTAAAGTCGGACAAAAAGTCTAACCACAATTCAATGTTTCAAGTCAGCCGCCTGCAGCCAGCTGCAGCGCTGCATGAAGCGAGGTCATGTCGAACGCACCTAATGTGTTGGTTCTACATGTACTTTGTTGGCCGGCAACGCGGACGAGACATCTAGTGTTTATATATAGGCTATCTATGGGGTCATTTATTTGTGAATTGCTTTACATTTGTAAATCAGGAAATACACTTCTCGTTACATTTATTTGTGAATCATTCAAACAAATGAACCTTGTGACGTTCTTTTTTTACATGGAGGGCAGAAATATTTGTTTCTGTAAATACCCGGCTATGTGTAAACGTGGCCTGAATCCGTTGAACTCGCTGGTTCATATCAGTCAGTATGAATAAACATTTAAAAACATGTTAAATTATATTTATTTTGATATATAAGTCACACCTGACTGTAAGTTGCAGGACCAGCCAAACTATGAAAAAAGTGTGATTTAAAGTCTAGAAAATATGGTAATACTTATTTTAAATATACAGAAATATCAGTTGTAACATTTCTGTAACAAAACGGACCCATCAGCACCTCACAATTTCCCCAGAAACTGAACCCTCTCTAGCTAATGTTATTCTTACTATTATTAACTATCATTAATAGTAATAAACAAATGTATTATTACAGTATAGTCAGTAGCCTATATACGTGTGCCTGGAAGTGATGAACCCCATTTTACTATTATAAATCACACTCTGTTATGTTCAGTTAATGTTTATTTGACTAACAGTTTTATAAAAACACAAGATCAATTTACAGTAGCCTATATACAGTACCTCAAATGAAGATGCAGTAAATAATTAATTAATTTGTATCTGATCTAATTTTTCTCTCTGGAGACCCGATCTTTTTGCAGGACTTCCGCTCTTGTTGCATGTAACATCTCTTTAATGATGATGCAATGAGTTGGTGAGTGTGTGTGGTGTTGGTGAGTGTGTGTGGTGTTGGTGAGTGTGTGTGTGGGGTGACAGTATGTGTGTGTGTGGTAGTGTATGTGTGTGTTAGTGTGTTTTTTCTGCACCAGTAGATGCCGGCTTTGTAAACTCCACATGCACATTATCTGTTGGAATCAAACACAACATTCTGGTCTCAATATTGGCTACAGGGTCACATGGTTCACTGTCTCAACACTGTTCAGTGGCTACAGGGTCACAAGGTTCACTGTCTCAACACTGTTCAGTGGCGACAGGGTCATAAGGTTTACTGTCTCAACACGTTCAGTGGCTACAGGGTCACATGGTTCACTGTCTCAACACTGTTCAGTGGCTACAGGGACACAAGGTTCACTGTCTCAACACTGTTCAGTGGCTACAGGGTCACATGGTTCACTGTCTCAACACTGTTCAGTGGCGACAGGGTCACAAGGTTCACTGTCTCAACACTGTTCAGTGACTGGCTTCATTATTACAGGTAAACATGTCAGGCGTTTCATTTCCTCCTTTTAATTTATTGCATTTCATTCTTTATACTGTCATTTGGCAATGCTGCTGACTTTGGTAAAGGGTCATAAACATCTCCATGAGGTTTAAGAAAGACAAGAAATATGCAGCCTTCATTTCACCAGCGGTGCTATGGATCGATACTCATTTCATGAAGCAAACATTATTTATATGTTCTTTACACCACTCTGGCTTTTGAACAGTCTATAATTACCTCTTCACACACACATACACACATATTCAAAAACACACACACACAGCCCTTCTGAGTGTTCAAATAGAGCTGGCTCATAGGTACAGCAGGGGATATCAGGGACTTTTCACCTATATTTGATACTATTGTCATGCTTATTTGAGGAGCGTATCAACCAGGGCAGAGACCTTAGAGGACATGTCTGGTCCGCTTCCCTCCTCAAACTCATCAAAGCAGCGCTCACGTCAATCCACAACATCAATCAGTCCCTGCGTGTGTTTGTATGCCGCATTTGTATGCCGACCAGTCACAGCAGGTGTTTGCACACAATACCTATTCAGAGACAACGACGCCCTGATTCCAGGAAGCCGTCGGTCCTCGTCGTGATGCGTCTTACAGGAGCGTATCCCTGGCGTCCACGGGCCGCCTCTAATCCAAGGAGGATGTTTGCTAATCAAACAGAGACACACGGGGAACGAACGCTCTGCCAAAACATAAACAGAGCAGTCATATCGGGCGTCACGGTTCAGAGAGCATTGACCTCCCTTTGCTTGTGTCCCTCTCCTCCTTTGGTGGGGCTGGAGCCTCTCAGACAGGCCCTGCACACGAGCGAGGACAGACACCTGCGGACGCGGCAGGTGAAGGCCCGGGTCACGCTGCCCAGAGTGCCACGCACGGCCGAGGACGACAGGTAGAAGATGAAGGGGTCCAGGCAGGCGTTGAAGGTGCTGAGCAGCAGGGCCATGTCCCTCCAGTCTGGGCTCTGCGTGGTGAGGAACCCCACCACGTGGGACAAGTTGTAGGGGCCGAAGCAGAAGAGGAACACCAGGAGGGTTCCCAGCGCCAGGCCGATGGCCCGGAGGCGCCGCCGCCGCCCGATGTGGGGAAGCCGGGACAGGATGTAGATGAAGTTGATGTAGCAGAAGCTGCAGATGATCAGCGGGATGCAGAACAGCACCACGCACAGCTCCAGGCGGACGGGAAGCAGGATGCTGAGCTGCGCGGGGGTGAAGCCCTCGTAGCACACGTTCCTGTGCAGCTGGGCGCTGAGGGGTTCCGAGGTGGCGTTGAGGGCGACGAGGTGGTGCTGGTGGCCCGTGGGGTTGTAGTAGGGCATGATGAAGACGATGCTGAGCTGCGTGAAGCAGAAGAGCCAGAAGAAGACGCTGGCAGCCACGGCGTAGCGCGGCCGGCGCCACAGGGAGTGCTTGATGGGGAAGGCCACGCCCAGGTAGCGCTCCACACTAACTGCGGTCAGGAAGAAGATGCTGCTGTAGATGGTCATGTAGAACACGAAGCCCGACAGGGGACACAGGAAGTAGGGCAGGCTCCAAGTCATGTTGTTGGACACTTCCTGCATCTTGAAGGGCAGGAAGAGGAGGAAGAGGAGGTCAGAGATGGTGAGGTTGAGAAGGAGGATGTCGATGGGCGTGGCTCTCTGCCTCACTTTCCGGCTGAAGGTGTAGAAGGCCAAGACGTTTGCCGGGAAACCAGACAGGAAGGTGACCACGTAGACTGACAGACACAGAGCTGTGTGGCATTCCTGCATGGTGCTGTCAAGGCTCGAGGTCCTGTGTCTGGATAGAGGAGTGTTGTGTCTGGGTAGAGGAGTGTTGTGTCTGGATAGAGGAGTGTTGTGTCTGGGTGGAGGAGTGTTGTGTCTGGATAGAGGAGTGTTGTGTCTGGATAGAGGGGTGCTGTGTCTGGATAGAGGGGTGTTGTGTCTGGATAGAGGAGTTTTGTGTCGGGGTGGAGGAGTGTTGTGTCTGGATAGAGGAGTGTTGTGTCTGGATAGAGGGGTGCTGTGTCTGGATAGAGGGGTGTTGTGTCTGGATAGAGGAGTTTTGTGTCGGGGTGGAGGAGTGTTGTGTCTGGATAGAGGAGTGCTGTGTCTGGATAGAGGGGTGCTGGGAGGAAATCTGCTTCCTGGGCGAGGTTCAGCCTTGGAGGGATTCCTGTCCTGGCTGGTCTTCTTCCAAGATCCTCACGAGCTGGAGACGGAACAGTACACAGAGAACGTTCAGTTTACTGTGTACGTTAGTGTTGTCACGGTAACAACAGTACCAGTGACATTTCGATACCAAAGCAAAAAACTAAAATAGGTTACTGAACAACTCTTATTACATTTATACTTTGAAAGTAACAGTCACATACAATATCTAAATGCTGTACCCTACTTATGACAACAGAACATTAATACAATCACAATGCATTGGTCTGAAGGCAGAACATGTGTGGACTGAGTGTAGACATTAAGCAAACTCAGCAGAGGACTTAGAGATCATTTAAAGAGCTCAAAAATATAAATCTTTACTTGATCATTTATAAGAGGTAGAATAAGTGGATTTATTAACTTCAGTCATTCTGGTATCGCCCAGTTTTGGGGGTTTGAGTACCGACTTGATACCAGAGTACCGTTTTGTCTGTTAACACGAGTGTACATACTCTATATATTCTATATGATGTTTAATTTGTGAACAAATCATCTTCATGGTTCTGTACACAAACAGGCCCATAATGTTACAGTTCTTGTCTTAAACTGCAAACACACAAACACAGCTACAGTCCTTATATTATTGCTAACACGCAAACGCATCGCCCTGAACAGAACTGCTTCAGCAGCGGCCGTCTGCACACCATCGACGCCTTCAGCTCCTGAGGCTACATATTCACTGAGTCAAACCGCAAATGGAACCTTTTACACAGTGAATTTAGTTTAGCAAGGTAAGTGAATGAGCGTTTGGAATAAAGCGTGGAATAAAGTGTCTGTAATTGTATATGAATTGAACAGCAGAATTCACCAAGTCATCGTGCAGGCCACAGAGCCAGGCCAAGTCTGCCCCCGGCTGGTTAGGAAGTTACGCATCATATATTAGTATTTTATTTATGTTGTTCGGATTAGTTATTCGTAAAAATATATATATTATCCCTGAATCAGACATCCAGACGTGGTGAAGTATCTCCAGGGTTCTAAACAACCACATGAGCTCTGTGCCAACACACTGGAGTTACTTCTACAATGAGCTGGATGCACAACTAGTACGGATCTACTGTGAGCTGGATGAACAACTAGTACGGATCTACTGTGAGCTGGATGCACAACTAGTACGGATCTACTGTGAGCTGGATGCACAACTAGTACGGATCTACTGTGAGCTGGATGCACAACTAGTACGGATCTACCGTGAGCTGTATGCACAACTAGTACGGATCGACTGTGAGCTGTATGTACAACTAGTATGGATCTACTGTGAGCTGGATGCACAACTAGTACGGATCTACTGTGAGCTGTATGTACAACTAGTATGGATCTACTGTGAGCTGGATGCACAACTAGTACGGCACTACTGTGAGCTGGATGCACAACTAGTACGGCACTACTGTGAGCTGGATGCACAACTAGTACGGCACTACTGTGAGCTGGATGCACAACTAGTACGGATCTGTGAGCTGGATGTACAACTTTGTTTACAGAACAGCAGCAAGCACATTAAATGTTCCTAATTGAAGACAGTATCTTCGGCCATGTCAGAGGGGTAAACTAAATCTTCTGTTTAAATCTTGATAATTCTTACTGCGTTCTGTTGTGTTGTACTCTGTGAAGGAGCAGACCAGAGTCTTACCTCAGTGCCAGCATGTCTGAGTGTTCCACAGTGCTCTAAGTTGTTCCAGTGTTCCGGAGTGTGTCTGGGTGTTCCAGAGTTCCAGTGTTCCAGATCCTGAGTGTTCCAGCTCTGCTGACGGAGCTCTGCTCCTCTCTGCTCTCGTTCTGCAGTAGTCTATCAGTGACCCAGAAGCAGCTGTTTGACAGTATATGCACTGTTAACTCTGCAGTATAAACACTCACGTTAAGATTGTGGAAATGTGATTTGATTAGCCGCCAGATTAGCGCCTGCATATATGACTGCTATCTCCCGCCCTCTCCAAACAGTCTCCATGGTGACGCTGCTCTGACCTGCTGTCTGAGAGGGCTAGTGGGTTGGAGGGAAGGGGGGGGGGTGAGGCTGGAGGCTGATGGGGGAGGCTGGTGGAGTGAGGCTGAAGGCTGGTGGAGTGAGGCTGGAGGCTGATGGGGGAGGCTGGTGGAGTGAGGCTGAAGGCTGGTGGGATGAGGCTGGAGGCTGATGGGGGAGGCTAGTGGAGTGAGGCTGGAGGCTGATGGGGGAGGCTAGTGGAGTGAGGCTGGAGGCTGATGGGGAGGCTTGGTGGAGTGAGGCTGAAGGCTGGTGGGATGAGGCTGGTGGAGTGAGGCTGGAGGCTAATGGGGGAGGCTGGAGGCTGGTGGGATGAGGCTGGTGGATGAGTGGAGGCTGAGGGGGAGGCTGGTGGAGTGAGGCTGGTAGTAGAAACGTATTATGTGGGGGGGTTATTATGTTGAGTGTGAATAGCATCCAGAATACACCCGTATGCAGACAGACATCCATGCCACTCTTGTACTTGAAAGGCAGGTAGAGGAAGAGATGTTCAGGAAGATTGGAGGATATGTATCTGATACTTCCTGCTGAAGGTGTGGACAGCCAGAATGTTGTCTTTGTAACCTGTCACCAAGGCGATGACATCCCCCCCACCAGCACCAGACGAGCCTGGTTCTGAAGATGTGTTGTCATCTGGGAGGTACGCCATACTAGCGTTGCTCCTGGCAACCTCCACATGCTCCATGCCATGGTCTGGAGGGCCTGTGAGGAACGCTGAGTCAGCGAAGAAGAACACTGGTATTTACACATCCTGTTATTCTGTGATGTCACGGCAAATGAATAAACCATCTAAAAAATGAAAGTTTATTTGTGTTATTAGTCCACAGGTTTGAGTCTGTGGTTCATGTGTGGTTGAGTCTGTGGTTCATGTGTGGTTGAGTCTGTGGTTCATGTGTGGTTGAGTCTGTGGTTCATGTGTGGTTGAGTCTGTGGTTCATGTGTGGTTGAGTCTGTGGTTCATGTGTGGTTGAGTCTGTGGTTCATGTGTGGTTGAGTCTGTGGTTCATGTGTGGTTGAGTCTGTGGTTCATGTGTGGTTGAGTCTGTGGTTCATGTGCGGCTGACAGGTTTGAGTCTCTCTGAGTACCACACTAATCCCACAGTTAGCATCCAGTGCATGATGCGGTTACCGTAGAGATGAGGAAGACAAAAAGCTTAATAACGAACTACAATAAACTACAATGAGCCAGGAAGCTAACCCTAAACAGGAAGCTAACCCTAACCAGGAAGCTAACCCTAACCAGGAAGTTAACCCTAACCAGGAAGCTAACCCTAACCAGGAAGTAACCCTAACCAGGAAGCTAACCCTAACCAGGAAGTTAACCCTAACCAGGAAGCTAACCCTAACCAGGAAGTTGGAGCGATGTCCTTGTTTCTGGCTCTGCACACCGTCTGGACTCGAGTCAAACACTCCATCAAAGAGCAGTAATATGACCCAACATTATTTCAACAATTGTATAGTTAATTCATGGCGATGTCCCGCTACATTTTAACAATCACCTCAATCTTGTTGCTTGGCAACCATTTAGCTGTCTTTGGGAACTCCATTGCTTGGCGAAGGAATGATGAATTGTTTTCAATAAATGATCGCATTTTACGAGGCTGTGTGTTGCGTGAAATCTTACTTGGTAGTCTGTAGTAACTGTTAAGCATTTAGGCTGTGATTTACGGTGCTTTTAGAACATCTAGGGGTCGTTGTTAGGCTCCTGAGAGCGCTCTCAGCCATGGAAGCTCATTCAGGCTTATTGCATTGTGATTGTCAAGGCCAATAAGTGAGCCCAAGGGCATCAATAATCAGAGTAAACAGGAGATAATAAACTCCCAGACAACATCCGAATGGAGTGATTAGTCCAACGCTGTTGTACTAAATGCTTTATGTTCATGCCAGTTCCACACAAGCTGACGCACGTGTGGTCCATATCAGCTCAATCCCTCTGTCTACACACACACTCTGTCTACACACACTCTGTCACACACACTCTGTCACACACACACACTCTGTACACACACAACTCTGTCTACACAAACTCTCTCCCGGGAGAAAACACACTAATAAAGAAAAACACCTCATGTGGCCTCAGTGCGGTTAATTAGTTAGTTAGTTAGTTAGTTGTACTTGTTGACCAAGTTATTTATCTATAACTGGTAGCAGACTATAGCCTATAGCCAGACTATAACCAGAGGGTTGGTGGACAGGGGGTGACAGCTTTAGACAGGTTGAGGTGTTAGACAGGGTGAGGTGTTAGACAGGGTGAGGTGTTAGACACAAAGGGTTGGTGGACAGGGTTTGACCGCTTTTTGATGTCTGGTTATGATCCAGCTCATCCAGAATTCCATCCATGATGAGGTCACGGTGGGCGTGCTCAACACTCATCCTCCCTGTCAGAAGCTGCTGGCTGTGGCTGGATGATAACATCAGTCCAGCTCTGATAATCACCTTTGAAGGACACTCAGCTCTGAGGCCAGGTGGCTGCTCCCAGACACTCCCAGAGCTAAACACTTAACATGCAGAAGCAGGACCGGTCTGTTCAATGGCTGCTTCAAACACAGAGAGACACAGCCATCTGGATCAAGGCCAGACGACCTGTAACTATGGAATGACTGTCATGTAATTATAAAATGACGGTCATCTATCTATGGAACTACCATTCTATAACTTTGTAACGACTGGAGGGAGGTATGGTGGGCTTTACCCATGCTGCTTCGTGCTTGCTGTGACATCATATGTGGGCTTTACCCATGCTGCTTCCTGTTTGCTGTGACATCATACGTGGGTTCTCCTAAGAACATTGTTTTCCTCTGGGTCATGGAGTGTGTCTGCCATGACAACAATTAGTCACCACTAATCATTAACTCTAACCCTAAACAGAACAAAGTCTGAACCTGCAAGCTGGCACACACACACACATACACACACACATACACACACCTATGCACACACATGTAAAATAGACTTAAAGATGTTCAAGCATTATGGTCCCAGTGATATTTAGTGTTTGATTGGTGACTAATTGTAAAAAAATAAAAAAAGAAGAAGAAATTATGTTCTTTGTCATTCTTTAATAAATGTTCAAACAAATAAACAAATAATGTTATTGGCTGGATGTTACTGGCTGGTGGTTACTGAATGGTTGTTACTGGCTGTTTGTTACTGGCTGGTTGTTACTGACTGGTGGTTACTGGCTGGTTGTTACTGGCTGGTGGTTACTGGCTGGTGCGTTACTGACTGGTTGTTACTGGCTGGTTGTTACTGGCTGGTTGTTACTGGCTGGTTGTTACTGACTGGTTGTTACTGGCTGGTTGTTACTGGCTGGTGGTTACTGGCTGGTCGTTACTGGCTGGTCGTTACTGACTGGTGGTTACTGGCTGGTTGTTACTGGCTGGTTGTTACTGGCTGGTTGTTACTGGCTGGTTGTTACTGACTGGTTGTTACTGGCTGGTGGTTACTGGCTGGTGGTTACTGGCTGGTCGTTACTGGCTGGTTGTTACTGGCTGGTGGTTACTGGCTGGTTACTGCACATTACTTTAGCTTCCATAGTTTATTTCTAGTCTTTATCCAACTCTTCTGCTTTGCTGACTGTGTGCAGCAGTGCAGGACAACACTAGTTGCTGTATCGTGCTCCAGGTTTCCTTCATACTTCAGATACAGCTACTGGGTTCACTGTTTTCTCTGTTGTGGCTGGAATCAATATTTTCCAGTGAGCGTTTTCAGGCAGTGTCAGATGAGGCAGGATCTGAGTTACAGTACGCAGCGCAGAGAGCGTTCCTGCTCCGTTTATCTGCTGGACGACAGCCAATTGTATCTTTGCCTTGGGCTCATGTTTCGTGTTTTAATTTCATGTTATTGAACAAGCAATGTTGGGCAGCCGCACAGACTGAAAAGGTCTTTTGAAGTGAAGGGAGAGGTTGGCAATCGATAGCATTATTCTGTCTCACACTTGGCTCCCTCTGGTGGCAGGAGAAGGTCCCTGAAGGTGTTCATCCCTGGCTGGTAGGCTGGATGCTAGTGTTGCTCTGGGACCTCCAGGGGCTGGGTGGAGGACAGGTCAGTACCCTCCTCCGGGGGCTGGATGGAGGACAGGTCAGTACCTGTCCTGCTGAGTGCTGGTAAGGTGCCCAGGGCACGTCTGAGACCTGGGGAGAGAGGACAGACGGTGGAGTGGTGTGCAGGGGTGTGTGTAGGGTGGGTAATGGGTATAAGTGGTAGGGTGGTGTGGGTTGAATGTAGGCGGTAGGGGGTGTAGGGGTGTGTGTAGAGGGTGTGTAGGGGATGATGTAGAATAGTGTAGGGGGTATAGGGTGGATGTAGGTGGGAGGGGGGTGAAGGGGTAGTGGGGGTAAGGGGTGGGTGAGAGGTAGTGGGGGTAAGGGGTGGGGTGAAGGAGGTAGTGGGGGGTAAGGGGTGGGTGAAGGAGGTAGTGGGGGTAAGGGTGGTGTTTTACCTGCGGCGCTGGAAGGCACAGTAGATAGCCAGAAAGATCATCACCACAACGACAGCCAGAATCACACACACAATCAACATCACTGGCAGGTCTGCGGCTGGTGTGCTGGTGGTGGCTGAGGAAACACACACGAGGAAAACACACACGAGGAAACACACACACCAACATTTCTCAGAACAAATGCAGCTTCTGCATCCTCTGTGAGATTCTTTTTTCATCCCTTTATTTATTCATTTATTTATAACTCCAGAGAACTACGCAGCCAGATCTAATTACTGGGCCAGACAGGGCATCTCTGGTTGGGAGCATAGCTACTACACATTTACATACAAATCAACCGAGGAAGCAGCATCAGCACGCAGGGAATTATCCTCCTGGCTGCTCACCAGAAACCCCCCAGACAGGGTAGTTTACCCTCCTGTAGGGTTACACTCCAGCCCTGCTCCTGGAGAGATACCCTCCTGTAGGGTTACACTCCAGCCCTGCTCCTGTAGAGATACCCTCCCATGTCCAGTAGATCCCCAGTAGATGAACATACAGTAGGTTCATCTCCAGTAACTTACTGAAAGAGGAAGGTGGGGGGGGTTGAATCATGCCCTGGTCCAGAAATCTTCCCTGTGACGTCATAACACACTGGAAAAACACAGGTTCACAAGGATTCACCCTGGTTCATAGTGGTTCACAAGGATTCACCCTGGTTCATAGTGGTTCACAAGGATTCACAGTGGTTCCTAGTGGTTCATACAGATACACCCTGGTTCATAGTGGTTCATACAGATACACAGTGGCTCGTAGTGGCTCACAATCACAAGGCCCTGATGTTCTGCATTTTCAACAACATGGAAACAAGCAGTCTGAAAGCATGTCGGCGGTCAAACATTTACTGTGTAGGAACTAGAGTTTACACACAGAGTAATTATAGGAATTGTAAGGTTCTCGTAGTTATCTCACTTACCAAGTGTCAGAATGTTCCAGAACAGGACCAGAGCTGTAACACACCAAGTCATGACTGAAGACGAGGAAGTTCTGTACAGGTGATCTGACAGGTAGGCGAACACGTCCTCCTTATCTCCTCTGTTCCCAGGCAGAGCCAGAGAATCTCCTCCCTGTCTACCTGACTCAACAACAACCTCCTGAGTCCTCAAGATCAACTCACAAGGAAGAGGATAACCGTATCAGTGAGTAAGTACACATAATGACTGTTGGCACAGGGCAGTTAGTGATCCCTGTAGACACCTGGGTCCTTACAGCCCCTCAGTGTAAACATTACTTTTATAGAGAACGCCCCACCCACAACAAGGGGTCATCAAAATCTTTTATTATATTCAATAAAACATGTGATCTCATGAAACATCTACTAAAACGGGTGCAGTCGGACCCAACCTGTTGGGTAACACACACTGGCTAACACACACTGTTGGGTATGCACAGCACAGACACAACTAACACACACTGCAGCAGTCAGCCACAGACACAGTTGGACTGTGTATTTGTATTCAGAAGCAGAGTATGTATGACTGTTGTCGGCTACACACACTGCTTAAACAGAACACATCGTCTCTCTCTCTCTCTCTCTACCATTCCCTCTCCCATGCCTCTCCCTCTCTCCGTCTACTCGCTCTCTCTCTCCTTGTCCCTCTCACGCTCCCTCCTCTCTCTCTCTCTTTATGTCTCTCTCTCTCTCCTCCTTCACGCACCGTAGGGATTATTTTCCGAGTCATTTAAGTCACATAAAAGTGCTTAATTAATAAGCCCTCGTCGGGTCCCCTTCATAGCTACTGGAGCACTTCCTGTTCAGCACGAGGACAATCCCTCTAATCAGCATCCAGAGACTCTGAACACAACAAGAGACTCTGAACACAGCAGCCAAATAAACACGTCCACCGTCTTCTCTCCCTCGTCACCATGGAGACGCCAAGAGGTCGGGTCAGCGAGCCGGAACCTCCCCCGCCGCAGGTCATGGTCTCTCCTGAGTTCTCCTGAGTTCTCCTGGGTCCTCCTGGGTTCTCTCCTGGGTTCTGCTGGGTTCTCCTGGGTTCTCCTGGGTTCTCCTGAGTTCTCCTGAGTTCTCTTAGGTTCTCCTGAGTTCTCCTTGGGTGCCCCTGTCCCTGGAGAACAGAGAGCTTGTCATTACACAGCACACACACTAGAGGCAGACAGCTACACACACTAAACAGACCAGCAGGATGAGGCAGACAGCTACACACACTAAACAGACCTGCAGGATGGAGGCAGACAGCTTGTCATTCAGAATAATTGCTGCTCTGCCAAAAAGCTCCCTACCTCCCAGCCCCCTGCAGGACACATTACAGGCTCTGGACACAGCACAAGCACACACACACACACATACACACACACACACACACTCAGGCACATGCACACACACACACACATACACGCTCAGGCACAAATACACACACACACAGCACAGGCACACACACAGGGATATAAACATCTGCTATAAAACTGATGGGTTTCACTCACCTGGTGTGAGAATGTGCATGGAGGTGGGGGTGGGGTGGGGTGGTCATAGGGCTAGCGGCGAGGGTGAGGCTGGCTGGTATGGGCATGGGGGTTGGGCGGGGGGGTCTTTGAGTATGGGCATGGGGTCTGTGGGTATGGGCATGGGGGTGGGGTCTGTGGGTGTTGCCAGGGAGACGGTGTGGATGGGATTGTCTCTGGGCCTGGGGCATGTTGACGGGGGGGTGGAGAGGGTGCGGCCCCTGGTCTGGCTTCTGCACGTGCTCTCTGGGCAGGGCCTGGAACTGGGCAAGGGGCAGCACCGGGGGGGGCGGGGGCGCCAGCGTCTGGGCCGCAGAGTGCAGCAGGGCTGCCTGGGTCTGCTGCCGCCGGCTGTGGAAGGGGTTGTGGGTGGTTTGCGTGTGCACTGCCAGGGCCGTCTGGGTGAGGTTGCTGTGCTGGGGGAGCTGGATGGAGGTGGGGGGGGGGCTGGGTGGAGGTGGGGGGAAGTCTCTGTGAGGCGTGTCCAGTGTGTGGCGTGTTGGCGTGTGGCGTGTTGGCGTGTGTGGCATGTTGTACAGCCCAGAGTGTCTGTGGGATATGATTTGGGTCTGCCAGTGTTCGAGTGTCTGGGCCCTGTGGTGGAGATGGGCCCTGTGGTGGAGATGGGCCCTGTGGTGGAGCTGGGCTCTGTGGTGGAGCTGGGCCCTGTGGTGGAGCTGGGCCCAGTGGTGCAGCTGTGTGGTAAGCAGCGAGCTGCCTGCTGTTGTGAGGCCCCGGGATTGGGTCTTGTGGGGTGTGTGGGTGTGTGTTCCTGGAGGCAGACAGATGTTGGGGGTTGTGTGTGTGCCCAGAGGCAGACATATGTTGGGGGTTGTGTGTGTGCCCAGAGGCAGACAGATGTTGGGGGTTGTGTGTGTGCCCGGAGGCAGGCTGATCTCCACTGCGCTGCCGTCCTCCCTGCCTCCTTCTGTCACCGCTGGCGTGTGTGTGACTTGCTGCCTCGGGATGGGGGACACTGCTGTCCCTCTGAACCTCCGTCCCAGCAGAGGTTGAGGGGCTGGTCTGGGTCCGTCTGCCCAGCGACGGGGCTTCCTCTCTGGGGAGGGCTCTCCTCCGAGGGGGGGGTCTGGTTCCTGCGGAGCCGGGAGGGGGGTGAGTGCTCCCTGGGGGCGGGGCGGTTGGGATAGGCAGGGGTGCCCATTAGGTGGTCCCAGGGGCGCTGGCGGGGGGGGCGAAGGGGAACCGCGGGGGGCAGAGCTGCCGTGGTCGCCACGACTGCCGCGTGGAGATCCAGAGTGGGAGTGGCTCTGACGGGAGTGGGCGTGGCCTACGGAGTGTGTGTAGCCAGTAGGAACAGGAGGGCGGGCATCCGGAAGGTTGCGAGGGTAGGGCTCGCCCCCCCGTCTCGCCCCGCGCCCCGTCAGACAGGAAGTCCCGGTGGTTGTTCTGAACACCAGACCGACCACTGGTCACATGGTTCATTAGAATGCTGCTCTCCTGTTGGCTGTGGGGTAGCTGGGCCAGCTGTGGTTGGTTATAAGACAGTTGTGTGTGCTGGCTGGTTTGAGGGTGGTACGCAGGGTTGGAGGTGAAGTTAACAATCACGCTGGGCATCTGAGCATTGTTGTTGTGCTGGCTGTAGGCTGGCGGGGCGTTGAGGCTGACCTGAACGGCGGGGGGCACAGGGCCCCCCTCCCCCGCCTGGATCACTACGCTGGGCTGATGCTGGGGGCTGGGTCCGGGGGGGGCACTGAGTGCGTGAGTGTTGGGGTGGCCAGGCTGTGGGTATGAACTGGTATGGGTATTGTGTGGAAGGTCGTTGCTGTGGCTGTTGTGTTGGAGTGTGTGTGGGTCCCTCTGGAGGTCGTCCTGCCTGTGTGTGTCTCTCAGCGCACCCAGGGGAATGGTGTAGAAGTGGGGCGGGTGGTTAGGGGGATCGTGGGGGGGGCGTCGAGCTGTGCAGTGGAGGCTCTGGAGGACGGGCTGGGTTCTCGATCCCTGCTCCTGCAGAGCCCGAACCCTGAACCTGGGAGGGAGGGAGATAATAGAGAAGAGGGAGGGAGGAGAGAGACAAGAGTGAGGGAAAGAGAGAGAGAGACAAGAGTGAGGGAAAGAGAGAGAACAAGACAAGAGGGAGGGGGAGAGAGAGAGAGATACAAGAGGGAGAGAGAGAGAGAGAGAGAGAAAGGGAGGAGAAAGACAAGAGGGAGTGAGGGAGATGAGGAGGATGGGGGGGAGAAGGAAGAAAGAGAGGATGTGCAAAAGAAAAAGGTGTGTGTAAGCTAAATAATATCGATTTTAAAAAGACTATGCATTAGTCTAGAGAGATTCTTACCAATAGACGTTCTGGGGGACTCTTTCGAATCAGATCCTTCAGTGTCTGGTTCACTGCAATAAGCAACATGTCAGCACAATTTCATAAGTGCGCACACATACTTTCCCATGTGCACATACACTTTCTCACACACACATTCATACACACTCTCTCACATACACTTTCTCACACAAGTGCACACACACATTCATACACACGCACACTCTAACACACACTCATTATCACAGACTTGCACACACTCATTGTCACAGACTTGCACACACTCTCACACACACTCATTGTCACAGACTTGCACACACTCTAACACACACTCATTATCACAGACATGCACACACTCTCACACACACACACACACCATCACATACTCACCCTTCCTCCAGCCCACCAGCAGTATAATGGCAACGATGATTAAGATCAAACCAACCACGCAGGCGATCACTATTCCTGCCACAGCCCCTGGACTGAGACAGGTGGCTGAGATGGGGAGAGAGGGAGAGAAAGGGGAGGGGGAGCAGGGGAGACAGGAAGGAGGGGAAGGGAGAGGGAGGGAGGGGGAGAAATGGGATGTAGTGATGAGGTGGAGAACTCATGAGCTAAGCAGTTCAGGTACACTTCTGGCAAACGGGCAGTTCAGGGCAGGTCTGCCTGCGACCTTCCACACAATACCCAACATGCAGTTTTGCATCCATCATCTATTAAAGCACTGGTATCAGGTACTCAGTTTAATGTTTGGTGTTCGGAGCCCTCAGCATGCAGCCTGCTCGGGACGGGAGCCCATGTATCTGCCTGCTGAGGAACTAAGGAAGCAGCGTCTAATAAATGTTCAAATCTAATACGTGAGTGTCTTGACTGAATGAGCGAAGCTAGTTCAGGCATGGCACTCGGGCATCATCCGCTCATTAACCTGTGTTAGCCAGTCAATAAGGCGGCATTAACAGGCGGCACGGATACGCACACACTCACTCCCGGTCAGTAGCGGTCGGCACGGATACGCACACACACACTCACTCCCGGTCAGTAGCGGTCGGCACGGATACGCACACACACACTCACTCCCGGTCAGTAGCGGTCGGCACGGATACGCACACACACACTCACTCCCGGTCAGTAGCGGTCGGCACGGATACGCACACACTCACTCACTCCCGGTCAATAGCGGTCGGCACGGATACGCACACACTCACTCCCGGTCAGTAGCGGTTTTGGGCACGGGTGAACGGGGAACGGATGAAGAGGGGGGCGGCAATTTCCCGAGTGCATCAAATTAAATTAACCACAATTCAAACACACTACCAGCAGAGGACGCCAACCGCGACACGTCATATGTCCGTGTTGTGGTTTTTCTGCTTGATCAGTGCTGCTGCTGCCCTCCACCCTCCCCTTCTCCCCCATGCTGTCTGTATGTTCTGATCAGTGCTGCTGCCCTCCACTATCCCCTTCTCCCCCATGCCGTCTGTATGTTCTGATCAGTGCTGCTGCTGCCCTCCACCCTCCCCTTCTCCCCCATGCTGTCTGTATGTTCTGATCAGTGCTGCTGCCCTCCACCATCCCCTTCTCCCCCATGCTGTCTGTATGTTCTGATCAGTGCTGCTGCCCTACACCATCCCCTTCTCCCCCATGCTGTCTGTATGTTCTGATCAGTGCTGCTGCCCTCCACCCTCCCCTTCTCCCCCATGCTGTCCGGATGTTCTGATCAGTGCTGCTGCTGCCCTCCACCATCCCCTTCTCCCCCATGCTGTCTGTATGTTCTGATCAGTGCTGCTGCCCTCCACCCTCCCCTTCTCCCCCATGCTGTCTGTATGTTCTGATCAGTGCTGCTGCTGCCCTCCACCCTCCCCTTCTCCCCCATGCTGTCTGTATGTTCTATCATCAGGGGGATTATATCTCTATTGCTCCCTGCCTCATATTTCATGTGTCGCATCGAGGAGGAGAGGCCGCTCGAACCCAAACTTTACTGCACTGCCCCTGGCACATGGCAGTTACTGTTCTGTTGATAGTGGTACGCGTGTGTCTCGTGGCATAACTGCCCCTGGCACATGGCAGTTACTGTTCTGTTGATAGTAGTACGTCTGTGTCTCGTGGCATAACTGCCCCAGCGGCCATCTTAGAATGGGAGAACCGGCTGTAGACTTAGATTTTCAAAATATAAGGTAAACTGTTTGTGCTAACAGACTCCAAACCATACTTTTGACATTATGTTGCATATAGTGTTATGGTGTGACTGTAATGTAAAGCAGACATGTTTACACATAATGAATTAGTAACAACGTATTTGACTCAAACTGAATTTAAGCGTGCTCATGAGCCCCCCGTCGTAGACTGTACTACGTCTCTAATGCATCATTGTGTTGTCAAGCAGTGCCTCCTAGTTACGGAGTTCTCCAGAACCCACCTGTGATGACCAGGTCTGTGCCCTGTTCTGACGTGCCCGCTGTGATCCCGTTCCTGGCCACGCAGCTGTACCGGCCGCTCTGATTGGCCGAGAAGGTCTGCAGGGTCAGCACGCTGCTGTCTGGTTGGCTGGAGGCCACGGGCTGTCCGTTCAGAAGCCATGAGAAGAGGGCGGGGGGGGAGGGAGGAGGACGAGCAGGCCAGCTGAACGGTCTGGCCCACAACAACGTCCACACCCCCCACACACTGGGCTGGAGAGGACTTGGTTATCTGGGGGGGGTCAGGGCCATCTGGGGGGGCGGGGGAGGAAGGGTGGGGGACGGAGGAAGGGTGGGGAGGTGGGGCAGACATTAATGCTTAGATCAAGGGTTCAACATGAGCTAAAGCAGAGAGCTAAGCTAAGGCAGAGAGCTAAGCTAAGGCAGACAGCTAAGCTAAAGCAGAGCGCTAAGCTAATGCAGAGAGCTAAGCTAAGGAGCTAAGCTAAAGCAGAGAGCTAAGCTAAGGCAGAGAGCTAAGCTAAAGCAGAGAGATAAGCTAAGGCAGAGAGCTAAACTAAGCTAAGGCAGAGAGCTAAGCTAAGCTAAGGCAGACAGCTAAGCTAAGGCAGATAGCTAAGCTGAAGCAGACAGCTAAGCTAGCAGGACTCACAGTAGACAGTGAGGGTGTTGCTGGCCGTGCCAGCGCTGACAGGGTTGCTAACGACGCAGGAGTATTTGCCGGCGTCGGCCCTCAGAGCCGGGTAGATGAGCAGGGAACCCTGGGAGATGGTGACGCGGGCGCTGGCGGGGAGGGCCGCGCCGTCCCTGCTCCACTGGACGTTGGCCTCCGAGCCCGAGGCCCAGGAGCAGGACAGAGACACGTTCCCGTTCTCCAGAGACACCGAAGGCACGGAGAGACTCACCCCCGTCACGGCATCTAGGGAGGGAGAGACCAGTGCTGCATGTCTATCACAGAGAGACCAGTGCTGCATGTCTATCACAGAGAGAGAGACCAGTGCTGCATGTCTATCACAGAGAGACCAGTGCTGCATGTCTATCACAGAGAGACCAGTGCTGCATATCACATAGAGAGAGAGACCAGTGCTGCATGTCTATCACAGAGAGAGAGAGACCAGTGCTGCATGTCTATCACAGAGAGAGAGAGACCAGTGCTGCATGTCTATCACAGAGAGAGAGAGACCAGTGCTGCATGTCTATCAAGGAGAGAGGGAGAAGCAGGAGAGGGGAGGGAGGAGCAGGAGGGAGAATGTAGGCCTGTAAAGCCCTGCTATGTGAGGGGTTTAGGAAGACACACAGGCACAGATGGAGCGTTCAAGGACACAGGGTGGTGCTGCCATTTGGCCAGAGTCCACAACCACATGATTGGACCAGGACGAGAAGGGAAGAGTGAGTGAAGAGCAGAGACAACAGACAGAAACAAGCAAGAGGCTCTGATCACTGTCCTCTCTCCACTCCAGACAGAAACAAGCAACAGGCTCTGATCACTCTCCTCTCTCCACTCCAGACAGACACAAGCAACAGGCTCTGATCACTCTCCTCTCTCCACTCCAGACAGAAACAAGCAAGAAGCTCTGATCACTCTCCTCTCTCCACTCCAGACACCAGTAATTACATCAGAGAACCGGGATCCTTTCTTTGTAATCACTTCTGTTTAGTATGTCTCCTTGGCCCTCCCTCCCTCCATCCATCGCTCCCTCCACCCACCTATCCCCCTCCTCCTCCTCCCTCCCCTTACCGAACACCCTGAGTTGGATGGCTCTGGTGCTGGTTGTGAACCCCGTGCTGATCATGGGGTTCACCTCCACGCTGTAGTTCCCTGCATCCTTCAGTAGGGCGGCGCTGATACGCAGCTGGGTGGCACTGAGGCTGACCCGGCCCCGGTACTGGAGCGCATCGGTGGTGACCGGGCCGGCCGCGGTCCACACCCCCAGGGGAGACCCGCCCCCAGGGTAGTTCCAGCTGATGGAGAGAACCTGGGACACGGTTTTCACGGTGAAGACGATGTCTGTGCCGGTCTGGACCAGAACTGGGTCGGGCTCAAACTGGATCTGGACCGGAGTCTGGGGAAACACTGCTGGAGAGAGGACTAGGGGGAGGGAGGGAGGGAGGGAGGGAGGGAGGGAGGGAGGGAGGGAGGGAGGGAGGGAGGGAGGGAGGGAGGGAGGGAGGGAGGGAGGGAGGGAGGGAGGGAGGGAGGGAGGGAGGGAGGGAGGGAGGGAGAAGGCCAACTAGATAAGCATGGGGACAGATGGCAGGGGTCTTGTCTGGCAAACAACAGCAGTGAAGTGACAACCAGGAGGCAGGAAGTGACACACCTTTGAGTGACATTGCTCAGCGTACACCAGAATGTTGTCAAGCAGGTCCAGCAGGATTTGCACTAATAATATCTCAAACAATTCTGACCACTCCATCATAAAACCTTCATGCATCTAAACCCCAAACCTCGTCACACACTTTCATTCTCTCTACATTTACAATGTATTTATTTCGCTTTTTTCTTTTATCCATTTATACAGTCTGGGGTCTGAATTGAAGCTACTAAGATAGAAGTGTGGGGGAGAGGAGAGAGATGTCTTACCTGCTAACCACAGCAGGAGAGGCAGAACGGGGTTCATCTCTCTGTCTGGACACCCTGAAAGGAACAAACAAAACACATGGCGACGTGTTTAGTTTCCACCCTCATGTCTGTAATCACGTCTTAGAACCGGAGCAAGCTTTGTTTATGTTCAAGAGAGAGGAGTCATTCTGTCACTTCCTGTTTCTGGAGCATACCTGTGAACATGCCAGGAGACCACTCCCTCTTAAAGGGCCAGCACCTCTTTGTCTCCTGCTAACCCTGACTCTTATCTGGTTTTATTCAAATCAATAAATCGTTATTGTCCCCAGAGTGATTTCTGCATTATTTTCATGCATGTTGTCTTGTTACTTCGTCGTGCAAACTCATCAATATCATATTAATCACTGAATAAAGTGGCCAGCCACATGCATTGTGTCATTGTGATGCTAGGCCTCCCAGGTCTCCACGCAGGTGCAGTTGGAGGCTGGATCATGACCCATGGCTGAGGAGCTACACCAGCACAAAGGATAAGATAAGAGTGTCTGCTAAAGGTGTGCCCCAGGGGGTATAAGAGTATGGAGTCAAATTAGGGTCAATAATATTTTGCACTCGCAGAAAATAATTTGCATCTGCACAAAAATATTTGCATCCGCACAAAAATATTTGCATCCGTAAAAAAAGTGTTGGTCAAAAATATTTATATATTTAATATAATACAACACTTTTTTACGGATGCAAATATTTTTGTGCGGACGCAAATCTTTTAGTGCGGACGCAAATCTTTTTGTGCAGATGCTAATCTTGTTCGGCGGATGCAAATTCTTTTCTGCGAGTGCAAAATATTATTGACCCTAATTTGACTCCATATAAGGGTGGCTTCTGCTGTGAGAGCAGATATCCAGTCATGACTCTTTAAGCATACAGCACGCACCCAACACTCACGACAACATTCTGCCATTACCAAATCTCTCTCTCTCCTTTCACTGTGTGTGAAAAAGGTTTTAAAAGGTTTAACAAATATTTTCGAAAAAAGTTACAAAAAAGAATTACAAACAAAACTTGAAAAAAATGTTTGTAAATGTCTGTTGTGTTTGAAAAACGTTTTGGTAAAAAAGTTTTGAAAGGTTAAAAAAAAAGATATCGAAAAAAATCCAAGAAAAAAATCCAAAAGTACCAATAACTTGTGTCGTGTTGTGTGTGAAAATAACGTTTTGGTAAATTTTTATTCGAAAGGTTGAATAATTATTTTCGAAAAAAAGTTCCGAAAATAAAATATTGGATGATACAGGGAGTTGGCGATGTCAACTGATCGGTGTCAACAAGGATTCCTGGCGAGTGCGCTGCGTGTCTATAGTGAAGTTTTGTATTAGGTTATGATGTGAGGTCCAGTTGCCAGCGTGACACTAAAACAGGTACTAATGTAAACCTTTTACTTAAGTATAGCCTATGTCAGAGCCCACACTTCTTTGAGTGAAATAGTGTAGTCAGTAGCCTACTTTTACCAGACTTTATAAACATGAGTATTTGTACTTCTTGAGTAAAGGATGTGTGTACTTATGCCATCTCTGTTTATTTGTTTCGAAGTACAGTTTATTAGTTTACTCGGGGTTAATTAGACTAAGTTGACTCAGAAACCATACTCTGAGTTTAACAGTTCAGAGTCAGTCAACGCAGAGTTGTGTTAAAAACTCGGAGAATCTTAACCCAGCTACTTCCTGAAATATTGGGTTGGCTCTAGTGGCTCTAATAGGCCTATAGCTTCTTGTTTGTATTGCGATTGTGTGGCCATCTCCGTTAGGCAATGTGTTCTTGCAACGCACTGCACCTTATTTGTTTTAGTTTGTGTTTGAAAGGTGAAAGTGGGTAAGCTTTTTGATTTGTTTCGCGGGGGCGTGACAGTGTCCGTTGCTCAGGACGGAGCGTGCTTGTGTCCCAGCGGACTTCAGTAGGTAGCTACATAAACACCATATAGCCTAACATGAATAGTAACCTACACATCAAAGTGTAAGAAGAACGTGGTTGCAGACTTGCAATGCAGGCGTAGGCTACTACTGCCAAGAGCAGACTAAAACAAATGCCGACTGTGTGAATGCATAGCAGGCTGCCTACCTATCGCTACCCCTTAAGGCACCATGTAGGTCTTGATATGACCATAATAACATAATTTCCGGCATGTAGCCTAATGTTTACCTTAATTCTGTAAACTGTAGAAACCTTGATCAGCACCGCTGCTCAACATGGCCAAGGAGCGCGCCCAGTTTTTCTCCGCAACAGAGCAAGAGCTCGAGGTTACTCCGAATTAGAAGATTTAATTAAAACGGCAGGGAATAGCAGTCTGCAAAAGCCAGGAGAGAGGGCTGGCAAAAAGTAGCAGACAAATGTGTAGTGTGGTACCACTACACATTTGTCTGCTACTTTTTGCCAGAATTACGGTAAACATTAGGCTACATGCCGGAAATTATGTTATATTAAACTGTAGGGCTATAAAGATGATAAATCACAAATAAACTAAGTAATTATGAAAATACAAAAATATGTAGCCTAGCCTACAGGCTACTGTAATAGTGATAAAACATCTGATTTATCATCTTTAATAGGCCCTACAGTTTAATTTAATATGTGGTTCCAAAAAAATAATTATGTAAATGACACCCTCAAGATATACACCCTAAATATTCAAGATCATGACAAATCGGATAATCAAATCCAGCTAACTGAGTTAGCGACGTACGAAGAACAGACCCCTGCTCTGGATCAAGTAAATAGGAAACAAACTCACGCTATTTCGGAGTTTATAACAGCGATATGATCCCTTTCTCCTCACACAGAGCGGGTTTGCATGGATTACCTGTAGCATACTGGAGATCATCATCCATGGAATAGTTGTCTGCATGGACAGCTAACTGGGACAAACGGCAGATCCACTTCTTATTTAATCAAACAAAGTGAGTAAACTTCCCTTTTTCAGGTTTGACAGTGTCTGTGTTGTAGCAGGAGTTGAGCTGCAGAGGAGGATAGGGGAGACATGACTGCCACGTTGCCGCCTTGGACAAGCTCTTCTCATGAGGGGCCTTGGACAAGCTCTTCTCACGTGAGGCCTTGGACAAGCTCTTCTCACATGAGGCCTTGGACAAGCTCTTCTCACATGAGGCCTTGGACAAGCTCTTCTCACGTGAGGCCTTGGACAAGCTCTTCTCATGTGAGGCCTTGGACAAGCTCTTCTCATGTGAGGCCTTGGACAAGCTCTTCTCACGTGAGGCCTTGGACAAGCTCTTCTCATGAGGGGCCTTGGACAAGCTCTTCTCACGTGAGACCTTGGACAAGCTCTTCTCACATGAGGCCTTGGACAAGCTCTTCTCACATGAGGCCTTGAACAAGCTCTTCTCACGTGAGGCCTTGGACAAGCTCTTCTCATGTGAGGCCTTGGACAAGCTCTTCTCATGTGAGGCCTTGGACAAGCTCTTCTCACGTGAGGCCTTGGACAAGCTCTTCTCACATGAGGCCTTGGACAAGCTCTGCTCACGTGAGGCCTTGGACAGGCTCTGCTCACGTGAGGCCTTGGACAAGCTCTTCTCATGTGAGGCCTTGGACAAGCTCTTCTCATGAGAGCTTCAAGAGAAGAGATACCATCCAACCACAGCTTCAGATATCTCTCCGGACAAACCACAGCTTCAAATATCTCTCCTGACAAACCACAGGACACTATTATAGGACTGTTAAAGTAACACATTTTTAACTCTGCTGTTTTAGTAGCCGGACATTTGTATTTACAAGTTCAGAGCATCCTTGTTATCCTAGTTATGTGGTTTATTATCTTTCTTTTTAAAAGTCCTTATTCGATTTCTAATCAATGAGTTATTATAAAGTGATTGTGAAGCTTGATTTTGATTGGTGCTGCGCCTGCTTGTTTGTTCATGCAGTTTGTGTAATTGCTTTATTGTACTAACTCATCCATATATCATGAATATGGTAGGCCTACCCCATTTCAACGTGCATGTCTGTCCAACTCAGTCTCATATCTTGTGAACAGTGACATGGAACACAGGGACATGGAACACAGGGACATGGAACACAGGGCAGATAGGGAGAGGAGGGATGGACACACTATTATTCTGCGGTTGAATATGACTTAATCAGCATTTCTAAAGAAAAGCATTCCAATGGAATATGAATGCTAGTCTGTAACTAAAAACTAAACACCATTTGAGCTCATGTGAAAGTCTGTCGAGCGCAGCATTCAGCATTGTTGATCACTTCCTTTCAGAGAGAATGCTTTTCTATTGACACGTCCGCTCTGTTTGACAACAGGGTGCCAACCTGGGTGGGACATCACTTCAGACGACTCTCTGTAGAGTGACAGAAGGTGCCTGGGACACAGAAGAGAAGGGGGGGGGAAGAGGAGGGCCAATCAGAGATGATCTGACAATATAAAGTCCAGTTTTTGGAACCCTGAGTGGCAGCGTTTACTGTACAGGAAGGGGAAAGAGGAAATTGCACCGCTTGAAAACAAGGTGACGCCTACACACCTCTTGCAGAGCGGACCAGACAGTGAGCAGACCCTCCTCTCCCAGAGTGGACCAGACCGTGCGCAGACCTCGAGCAGACCCTGTCTCCTGGACGTCTCTCTCCAGACACTCTCCACAGGTCCGTGTGGAGCTCAGCTCAGCCTCTCTGCTTCTCCAGAAACATTGTATTATCAGACGTGACGGGTATTTTACGGTGTTTGTGGAACATCTTTGTTCTGGACTGTGAAGTTGACCTTCTGGAACATCTTTGTTCTGGACTGTGAAGTTGACCTTCAGCACTCTGGGAGTGTGGAGGAAGAGGCTCCTGCCAGACTGGGAGAAGCAGGAAGCCACTCTGCTGTGTGTAGAATCCCCGGGGAGGTAAGTGGATTTCCCACTGGGGCTAACCAGCTAAATACAGATGATCAAATACACACAACCCTGGTCTGGACATGCAGGACCAGAGGTTTTTTAAGTCAAACAGACGACATTTCTTAGGGAGACAGCTTAGCCTCCATTGCTGATTTACCTCCATGGGTGATAGAGTCCACCTTTCTCTCCCACCCCCCCCTCTCCCAGCAGGTGGTATGGGGCTGCCATGCTGTCTATGCTGGGCTGTGGCTCTGCTGTGGCTGAGTAAGTACAGTACTGTAGATAGCACTAGTACCACACACATGCTAAGTACAGTACTGTAGATAGCACTAGTACCACACACAGGCTAAGTACAGTACTGTAGATAGCACTAGTACCACACACAGGCTAAGTACAGTACTGTAGATATCACTAGTAACACACACAGGCTAAGTACAGTACTGTAGATAGCACTAGTACCACACACAGGCTAAGTACAGTACTGTAGATAGCACTAGTACCACACACAGGCTAAGTACAGTACTGTAGATATCACTAGTAACACACACATGCTAAGTACAGTACTGTAGATAGCACTAGTACCACACACAGGCTAAGTACAGTACTGTAGACAGCACTAGTACCACACACAGGCTAAGTACAGTACTGTAGATATCACTAGTACCACACACAGGCTAAGTACAGTACTGTAGATATCACTAGTACCACACACAGGCTAAGTACAGTACTGTAGATAGCACTAGTACCACACACAGACTAAGTACAGTACTGTAGATAGCACTAGTACCACACACAGGCTAAGTACAGTACTGTAGATATCACTAGTACCACACACAGGCTAAGTACAGTACTGTAGATAGCACTAGTACCACACACAGGCTAAGTACAGTACTGTAAATATCACTAGTACCACACACAGGCTAAGTACAGTACTGTAGATAGCACTAGTACCACACACAGGTTCTGGGGGCGGTCTTTAAGCAGGGTGTGGGGGTTATTTGAGGGGGAGGTTATCTGAGGGGGAGGGGGGAGGTTATCTGAGGGGGAGGGGGGAGGTTATCTGAGGGGGAGGAGGGAGGTTATCTGAGGGGGAGGAGGAAGGTTATCTGAGGGGGAGGAGGGAGGTTATCTGAGGGGGAGGGGGGAGGTTATCTGAGGGGGAGGGGGGAGGTTATCTGAGGGGGAGGAGGGAGGTTATCTGAGGGGGAGGAGGGAGGTTATCTGAGGGGGAGGAGGGAGGTTATATGAGGGGGAGGGGGGAGGTTATCTGAGGGGGAGGAGGAAGGTTATCTGAGGGGGAGGAGGGAGGTTATCTGAGGCTACACAGTCAATGTTCCTCTGTAAACAGCAGAGTGGAAAGGGGGAGGGACCCAGCCTCCAGGCCTGCTGCTGAGCATGTTTATCTCCAGAACACATCAGCTGCCTTCTGGTTCCTACTTCCTCTGATAAGTACTGCAGGGCCTCCCGTCTGATAAGTACTGCAGGTCTAGTACAGCAGGTCTAGTACAGCAGGTCTAGTACAGCAGGTCTAGTACAGCAGGTCTAGTATAGTACAGCAGGTCTAGTACAGCAGGTCTAGTACAGCAGGTCTAGTATAGTACAGCAGGTCTAGTACAGCAGGTCTAGTACAGGAGGTCTAGTATCTAGCAGTATAGGATAACAGTATCTCTGCTTGTCTCCACAGTGCCAGGTGAATCCCAGAGTGTGTCTGTCCGGATCCAAACCCCCCAGCCGGTGCATGTCCTCCCAGCCTCCAGGCTGCTGCTCCAGTCCCAGCTCGGCGCCCAGGCCCAGGTGTCCAGCGTGGCCTGGGAGCGCGAGCCCGAACATGGCAGCCATGTGGGGAAGGTGACCCTGGCTGTCTTCCCAGGTAAATCCTTAAAATGCCTAAGCATTTGTGTAGTTTTGAGGAAGTCAACTTAATGTGTGATAACTTGGTTGTACGATCATTCGCATGGTTATTCTTTGTTTTAAGGAGCAACAGTTAGAGGTAATTTAGGGTTCTGTTCCTATGGGTGATGAAGGACCGCTTATCCCATGAGTCTCTTCACTGTGATGACGTCGTTGTCTTAGAGGCAGGGTGGAGGTGCCGTTGTACTAAAGGCTTTCAAACTCAAGACAAAATTGGTAGGTTTGCAAAACTTACCTACCCTGCCTTTAAGCTCAACGTTTCCCCACCTAGGTAACCCCTCTAGCGGGCGTGTTCGTCTGGAGCAGCAGGGGGCGGTGTTGATCCTGGAGGGCTTCACCACGGCGGACAGCGGCCGCTACACGGTTACCGTCACTGACCGGTCGGGTGCCACGGCGACGGCGGAGTGCATGGTTACAGAATATGGTAGGATGAATCAGACTCTCAGCAGAGGTTCAGCAAGCTTAAAGTCTTCTGTCCAAACAACTTGTCAGAGTCGAGGCTGCCCTGTATGACCCCTGACCCCTGACCTCCTTGACCTCTGACCCCTATCTTCACGTCTCCGGGCCTCAGTGGCGGTGCATCACGTGTCTGTGAGCGTGAACGCGTCCCACGCCTCCCTGTTCTGTGCCGAGGCCTGGGGCAGCGAGCCCCACTTCACCTGGCTCCATGACAACGCTGCCGTGACAACAGCCCTGGGCCGTGCGTCCGCGGACGGGAAGACGCTTTTCTTCTCCTCCACGCCCGTCTGCGGACACTTCACCTGCGTGGTGAGCAACCAGCTGGGCCACAGCTCTGCCACCTACACCGCAGGTATGCTCCTGGAGACACACACCTGTAGATATACACACCTGTACACATACACACCTGTAGACATACACACCTGTAGACATACACACCTGTAGACCTGAACCCTGTAGACCTGAACCATGTAGACATACACACCTGTAGACCTGAACCCTGTAGACCTGAACCCTGTAGACCTGAACCCTGTAGACATACACACCTGTAGACCTGAACCCTGTAGACCTGAACCATGTAGACATACACACCTGTAGACCTGAACCCTGTAGACCTGAACCCTGTAGACCTGAACCCTGTAGACCTGAACCCTGTAGACCTGAACCATGTAGACATACACACCTGTAGACCTGAACCCTGTAGACCTGAACCCTGTAGACCTGAACCCTGTAGACATACACACCTGTAGACCTGAACCCTGTAGACCTGAACCATGTAGACATACACACCTGTAGACCTGAACCCTGTAGACCTGAACCCTGTAGACCTGAACCCTGTAGACCTGAACCCTGTAGACATACACACCTGTAGACCTGAACCCTGTAGACCCGAACCCTGTAAACCTGAACCCTGTAGACCTAAACCCTGTAAACCTGAACCCTGTACACCTGAACCCTGTAGACATACACACCTGTAGACCAGGACCCTGTAGACCTGGACCCTGTAGACCTGAACCCTGTAGACCTGAACCCTGTATACCTGAACCCTGTAGACATACACACCTGTAGACATACACACCTGTACACCTGAACCCTGTAGACCTGAACCCTCTAGACATACACACCTGTAGACCTGAACCCTGTAGACCTGAACCCTGTAGACCTGAACCCTGTAGACATACACACCTGTAGTCCTGAACCCTGTAGACCTGAACCCTGTAGACCTGAACCCTGTAGACATACACAACTGTAGACCTGAACTCTGTAGACCTGAACCCTGTAGACCTGAACCCTGTAAACCTGAACCCTGTAGACCTGAACCCTGTAGACCTGAACCCTGTAGACCTGAACCCTGTAGACATACACACCTGTAGACCAGGACCCTGTAGACCTGGACCCTGTAAACCTGAACCCTGTAGACCTGAACCCCTGTAGACCTGAACCCTGTAAACCTGAACCCTGTAGACCTGAACCCTGTAGACCTGAACCCTGTAGACCTGAACCCTGTAGACCTGAACCCTGTAGACATACACACCTGTACAAACATAGCTGCAGAGCTGTCCTGGAGTTAACCGTGAGTGTGGTGTGTGTCGTCAGAGCCCTGCCAGAGAGAGGGCGGGGGAGGGGCGGCGGTGTGGGCGTGTCTGATGGTGCTGCTGGTCCTTGGGGGAGTACTGGCCTTCCTGCTGTGGAGGTACACATACACATATACACACACACCTATACACACACGTATACACACACACACACACATATACACACACACGAATACACACACACTTTATGATGGATTATTTGTGTTCAGGAGACGCAGGCAGACGCTCCGCAGAGGAGAAAGGCTGCAGGAACACCTGGAGGACAACCTGTAGCCCCGCCCACCTCCCCAGCCCCGCCCACCTCCCCAGCCCCTCCCACTGAGAGGCTGAGGCAGCACAGGAAGAGGGCGGTGCCGTGTGGAGGAGCTTCCTGTCCAGTGAAGAACATGCCCTTTCAGTGCTGGAACAGTGAAGAGACCTGCCAACTGGACCATGAAGACTTCTGAACACTGCCTTTCTTTACTCTCTGACTTCTGTATGTTGGCCAACATTTGACATTTATATATTTGTATACACTCTCCTGTATAAACCCACATTTTAGTTATCGTTAATGTATATTGGGTTGTTTTTGTATTTTTGTAAATTGTTTAAAAACAATGTTGTTTTCAATAAACACCTCAAAGGCAGCACGTTGTGTTATTCAAGTTCATTTAAAAGAAGGGTTTATGAGCGAGCAGCCTCCCAGCTGTGTCTGGGCGCGGTGGGGAGGGGTGGAGCTCCAGGCGTTGCCGCGTCTGGTTGCTACGCAGGGTCAGTTCCAGTGCCTCGTGCTTCAGGTCCAGGTCGAACTCCAGACGCGCAAGATGTTCCTCCAGGGTCTTCAGGGTGTGTCTGGTGCACAGCAGGTAGTTAGTCACTGGGATAGGTACTAGGAGGTCTGGGTTAGACACTAGGTCATGGGTTCTAGGTTTGGTTCTAGGCACTCACTGGCAGTGGGCCAGGTTGTAGGTTCTATGTTCTAGGTAGTCACTGACACTGGGCCTGGTTGTAGGTTCTATGTTCTAGGCACTCACTGACACTGAGCCAGGTTGTAGGTTCTATGTTCTATGTTCTAGGTACTCACTGACACTGGGCCAGGTTGTAGGTTCTATTTTCTAGGTTCTAGGCACTCACTGACACTGGGCCAGGTTGTAGGTACTAGGTACTCACTGACACTGGGTCTGGTTGTAGGTTCTATGTTCTATGTTCTAGGTACTCACTGACACTGGGCCTGGTGTTGCTTCAGAGCTCCAGTAGAGACTTCCAGCTGCTGGGCCTCATCCACCAGGCTGGACTGCACCTGGTCATCAGCCACAGAGTAAACACACACACACACACACACACACACACACACACACGGTCTTCATGATCAGAGACACAGTGTAAACACACACGCACCCTCCTACTCACATCCTCACACACCCCCTCACACACACACCCTCACACACACCCTGTCACATACACCCCCTCACACACCCCCCCTCACACACACCTGGTCCTTGCAGAGCTCTGTGCCAGGCCGGTAGGTCCTGGTGTCCAGCCTGGTGTGGACCAGCTTCAGGTGGGCATCTCTGGCCACCATCTCCTGCTCCACACCGTGGATCGCCCTCTCCAGCTCTGAGATCTCCTCTTTGGTCTGGCAGGACAGACAGACCCCAACGAGCACAGATTCACAACACACCAGAGAAAGAAGGGGGGGGTTCTGTTAGAGGACAGCTTTTAAACCTCCTCATGCCCAGCAGTGTGTTCTGGGTTGAGTGGCAGTGTGTTCTGGGTTGAGTGGCAGTGTGTTCTGGGTTGAGTGGCAGTGTGTCCTGGGTTGAGTGGCAGTGTGTCCTGGGTTCAGTGGCAGTGTGTTCTGGGTTGAGTGGCAGTGTGTCCTGGGTTGAGTGGCACTGTGTCCTGGGTTGAGTGGCAGTGTGTGCTGGGTTGAGTGGCAGTGTGTTCTGGGTTGAGTGGCATTGTGTCCTGGGTTGAGTGGCAGTGTGTCCTGGGTTGAGTGGCAGTGTGTCCTGGGTTCAGTGGCAGTGTGTTCTGGGTTGAGTGGCAGTGTGTTCTGGGTTGAGTAGCAGTGTGTCCTGGGTTGAGTGGCAGTGTGTCCTGGGTTGAGTGGCAGTGTGTCCTGGGTTGAGTGGCAGTGTGTCCTGGGTTGAGTGGCAGTGTGTCCTGGGTTGAGTGGCAGTGTGTTCTGGGTTGAGTGGCAGTGTGTTCTGGGTTCAGTGGCAGTGTGTCCTGGGTTGAGTGGCAGTGTGTTCTGGGTTGAGTGGCAGTGTGTTCTGGGTTGAGTGGCAGTGTGTTCTGGGTTGAGTGGCAGTGTGTCCTGGGTTGAGTGGCAGTGTGTCCTGGGTTCAGTGGCAGTGTGTTCTGGGTTGAGTGGCAGTGTGTCCTGGGTTGAGTGGCACTGTGTCCTGGGTTGAGTGGCAGTGTGTGCTGGGTTGAGTGGCAGTGTGTTCTGGGTTGAGTGGCAGTGTGTCCTGGGTTCAGTGGCAGTGTGTCCTGGGTTGAGTGGCAGTGTGTTCTGGGTTGAGTCAGCTCTACGGGCTGGAGCAGTGACCCATCACACAGCCATGAGAACCCTAATTGTGCTGGTCTCTTGGCTCCCTCCCTGCGCTGCTATTGTTACAGAGTCCAGGACTTCCTCTCTCACGTCTGTGGAGATACTGTACTGCTGCCCAGCTGGGATTAGAGGGTCACTGAGTTCACACGCACACACACACACAGTGGACTCAGAGTGTACAAGGCTGGGTTTGGACACACCCCAGGCCAGCAGGGGAAGCAGGGGGAGGAACTACATTATCTTTAACCCTCAAGGAGCTCTGTTTATCCATGTAGGAGAGAGAGGCCTTTCTCTGAATGTGGGTCAGACTGAGCTCGTCCACACATGAGCAGACTGTAAGGACCAGAGCCCCTGAGCTGGTCCACACGGGAGCAAACCGTAAGGACCACAGCCCCTGAGCTGGTCCACACGGGAGCAGACTGTAAGGACCAGAGCCCCTGAGCTGGTCCACACAGGAGCAGACTGTAAGGACCAGAGCCCCTGAGCTGGTCCACACAGGAGCAGACTGTAAGGACCAGAGCCCCTGAGCTGGTCCACACAGGAGCAGACTGTAAGGACCAGAGCCCCTGAGCTGGTCCACACAGGAGCAGACTGTAAGGACCAGAGCCCCTGAGCTGGTCCACACGGGAGCAGACTGTAAGGACCAGAGCCCCTGAGCTGGTCCACACAGGAGCAGACTGTAAGTAACACGTATAAAAGCACCGCCTACTAACCAACCAAAATCATTTTGGAAAACGCCATCACCATTTGCCGAAGATCCCGTGGATGTTATTGGATGGAAAACCCTATTGTACTTAGAGTGAGATCTACTACTGCCTGATGAGTGATATTGAGAAAGCCATTAACTTACGCAGACACAAAGCCTGCCATTTTCTCCCAACATTCCTTTCTTTTTTTAGAAGCAGCAACGGTGCTGCCTTTCGCTTTAATAATGCTCTTAAACTCTTTGTATCAGTTTAACATCAATGTTTGCTCTTCTTGTGTGAAGTACAAGTTGTCCATGTTTGTAATTGGTCATATTTTCAGTATTTTCAGTCAGTAGAGACCAGGTCCAGTTCAGACCAGGTCCAGTTCAGACCAGGTCCAGTTCAAAGCAGGTCCAGTTCAGACCAGGTCCAGTTCAGACCAGGTCCAGTTCAGACCAGGACAGTAGAAACCAGGTCCAGTTCAGACCAGGTCCAATTCAGACCAGGTCAGTTCAGACCAGGTCAGTAGAAACCAGGTCCAGTTCAGACCAGGTCCAGTTCAGACCAGGTCAGTTCAGACCAGGTCCAGTTCAGACCAGGTCAGTTCAGACCAGGTCAGTAGAGACCAGGTCCAGTTCAGACCAGGTCAGTTCAGACCAGGTCAGTTCAGACCAGGTCACTACTCACCCTGTGGTGTTCCCAGCGGAGATGGTTGAAGGCCTGGTGGAGCAGGTGGGTGTTCCTGCGCAGGCTGAACCCTGACCTGCTGCTCTGGGTTTCCAGGTCTGCCTGGCTCTACACACACACACACACACAGCAGTAACATCACACACACACAGCAGTAACATCACTTACACACACACAGAGGAATGTTACATACATAAACACACGCAGGAACGCCTCTCTCACACACATACACACACACACACATACATACAGCAGGAAAATCACATACACACAGGATAGTCATCGACACACACAGGAACATCCTACTCAGGAACGTATTTATGGTTTACATGCTAACATGACACGCATCATTAGAGAGAGCCATAAACATCCTGGTGTTATAGGAGCTACGCTGCACGCCCAGCGACCCTCACGTCCTCACTTCCTGTCGTCCTGGAGGGACCCCTGGAGTTGCCGAACACACCCCAGCCTGACTTCCTGTTGCACTATCAACATGAGCCCCTCCACACACACACGTTGCTCATGGTCATAATCATGTGTAAAGTGATCAGGGAGAATCATGTTCTACCACTGAGCTATACCCATCCCCATGTTCTACCACTGAGCTATACCCATCCCCATGTTCTACCACTGAGCTATACCCATCCCCATGTTCTACCTCAGAGCTATACCCATCCCCATGTTCTACCACTGAGCTATACCCATCCCCATGTTCTACCACTGAGCTATACCCATCCCCATGTTCTACCACTGAGCTATACACATCCCCATGTTCTACCACTGAGCTATACCCATCCCCATGCTCTACCACTGAGCTATACCCATCCCCATGTTCTACCACTGAGCTATACCCATCCCCATGTTCTACCACTGAGCTATACCCATCCCCATGTTCTACCACTGAGCTATACCCATCCTCATGCTCTACCACTGAGCTATACCCATCCCCATGCTCTACCACTGAGCTATACCCATCCCCATGCTCTACCACTGAGCTATACCCATCCCCATGTTCTACCACTGAGCTATACCCATCTCCATGTTCTATCACTGAGCTATACCCATCCCCATGTTCTACCACTGAGCTATACCCATCCCCATGTTCTACCACTGAGCTATACCCTATCTCCATGTTCTACCACTGAGCTATACCCATCCCAATGTTCTACCACTGAGCCATACCCATCCCCATGATCTACCACTGAGCTATACCCATCCCCATGTTCTACCACTGAGCTATACCCATCCCCATGCTCTACCACTGAGCTATACCCATCCCCATGCTCTACCACTGAGCTATACCCATCCCCATGTTCTACCACTGAGCTATACCCATCTCCATGTTCTACCACTGAGCTATACCCATCCCCATGTTCTACCACTGAGCTATACCTATCTCCATGTTCTACCACTGAGCTATACCCATCCCAATGTTCTACCACTGAGCTATACCCATCCCCATGATCTACCACTGAGCTATACCCATCCCCATGTTCTACCACTGAGCTATACCCATCCCCATGCTCTACCACTGAGCTATACCCATCCCCATGTTCTACCACTGAGCTATACCCATCCCCTATGTTCTACCACTGAGCTATACCCATCCCCATGTTCTACCACTGAGCTATACCCATCCCCATGCTCTACCACTGAGCTGTCCACTGTGTTCTGACCTGTGCCCTGGCGGAGGTCATGCTCTCTCTCAGCCTGAGGGATGCTTGCATCTCTTCCTGGGCCTGGCTCATGTTGCGCTGGCTAAACAGCGACCACTCCTGGTGGGAGGAGGAACTGAAGGAGACAAAAAAATTATCAAATCAGGGTCAGTGTTGAGAGAGGTGTGTCACATTTACATTTTACATTTATTCATTTAGCAGACGCTTTTATCCAAAGCGACTTCCAAGAGAGAGCTTTACAAAAGTGCATAGGTCTGATCATAACAACGAGATATCCCCAACATTGCAGGTAGTCAAACATGAATCATACATTGTGAAAAAAACCAAAAATAAGTGCCAAAGGGAAAAATCATAAGAGCATGAAGTTAAACAAGTTACAATTGGGCAACAATAATCTAAAAGTGCACCTGTGGACGAGCAAAACAACAGTAAACTACCTCACAGCGAGTACAATCATTTTAATCAGTTACAGCTAACCGACAAGAGCAGCAGCTCTCTAAGTCAGAGTCCTTGTGATCCTGGAAGAAACTAACATCATGTCCAGCAGATCTTTCCTAGGTACCGTTGTATTCCCGGAACAAGTGTGTCTTGAGCCTATTCTTGAAGGTGGGGAGACAGTCAGTGTCTCTGATGGAGGTGTCACGGAGGTGATGGAGGTGTCACCTCCTTAATTTGAGTTCTAATCATTATTTTACTTTTTGTTACAATATAATCCTAAACTACACGAAGACAGTCAACTGTGATTACATTTTACGCTACATTTATTCCATTTAGAAGACACTTTTATTCAAAGCAACACATGGATTCCACGTGTGCATGGAATATGCAACTGGTAGACTGCAAATCACAAGGTTGCAGTTGCTTTGGATAAAATAATCAGCTAAATGAATACATAATAAATAAATAAAGTACAGCGTAACATCAAGGATCAGCATTTCAGCAAAGTAACCACATCTCAGCCACCAGACACAGTGTAAAGTAACATCTCAGCTACCAGACACAGTGAACAGTAACTTCTCAGCTACCAGACACAGTGAACAGTAACATCTCAGCTACCAGACACAGTGAACAGTAACATCTCAGCTACCAGACACAGTGAACAGTAACATCTCAGCTACCAGACACATTGTAAAGTAATATCTCAGCTACCAGACACAGTGAACAGTAACATCTCAGCTACCAGACACAGTGAACAGTAACATCTCAGCAGTAAACAGTAACATCTCAGCTACAAGACACAGTGAACAGTAACATCTCAGCTACCAGACACAGTGAACAGTAACATCTCAGCTACCAGACACAGTGAACAGTAACATCTCAGCTACAAGACACAGTGAACAGTAACATCTCAGCTACCAGACACAGTGAACAGTAACATCTCAGCTACCAGACACAGTGAACAGTAATAAGATGTGACAGGGGCTTTGCCTCCTCACCCTGCAGGCCCACGGGTGGGGTGGGGCTTGAGGGAGAGGCCTGTGGTCTGGTCTGTGACAGACAGGCAGGCCAGGTCCACATCCAGGGCCTCCACCTTGTGGTTAAGGTCAAAGGTCAGCAGCTGGCGAGTCTCCTGAAGGCGGCTGAAGAAAACATGTAGCTTAGCGATGCTAACTTGTCCATAACACAGGTAGCTTAGCAATGCTAATGGTCCATAACACATGTAGCTTAGCAATGCTAACATACATGTGTGAGTGTGTGTGTGTGTGTGAGTTTCACCAGAACACCAGGAAGGCCTGGCTGCTGAGCTCCTGCAGCCGTTGCTGTGTGAGGTTGATAAGCTCCGCCTCCCTCCTCAGCTCCGCCTCCACGCGGTCGGAGATCAGCTCTCCTTCTCTCCGCCCCTCCCCCAGCGCCCAGCACTCCTCCACCACCTCCACACGAGGGCCCAGCCCCATCAGACATTCTTCTAACTCTTCCCTCGCCTGGGGGGCAGAGAGAAAGAGTTAGAGAGTATGAGAGAGAGACATATGGCAGGGAGGAAGAGAGGGAGAAGAAGCAACACAGTAAACATGTTGTACTCCACCAGTGATGTGGTTCAGAGGGATGCTACCCGCCACAAGACTGATAGGACAAACATTTAGAAAAGATGTTCTGGTTTGGTCACGTCTGCGGGGCTAGCCTGCTTGACATTCCAACTTTTGAAAATATAGCGTCAACAGGCAGGCTGTAACCATAGTAACAACGATTGCATGACAGGGTTACACAAAGTCGGTGCTTCAGCTTACACAAACAGTGGCCAAATGTGCCCCCTCCGCCCGGGTCAGTGAGTGACCAGACTGCCCCCTAGTGGCACAAAGTCAGCATTACAGTTTGAATAACCTACACTAGTCCACCCAAGATCCCCCCACAAGCTGAGGGAGGAAGAGAGAAATAAATGAAGAGAGGAGGGAGGGAGGGGACGAAGAGAGACAGAAACACAGAAACACAGGGAGACAGAGAGAGATGGGGGGAGGAGGAGAGAGAGAGAGATGGGGGGGAGGAGGAGACAGAGAGATGGGGGGGAGGAGGAGACAGAGAGAGATGGGGGGGAAGAGGAGACAGAGAGAGATGGGGGGGAGGAGGAGACAGAGAGAGATGGGGGGGGAGGAGACAGAGAGAGATGGGGGGGAGAAGGAGACAGAGAGAGATGGGGGGAGGAGGAGACAGAGAGAGATGGAGAGAGAGGAGGAGACAGAGAGAGATGGGTGGAGGAGGAGACAGAGAGAGATGGAGGGAGGAGGAGACAGAGAGAAATGGGGGGAGGAGGAGACAGAGAGAGATGGAGGGAGGAGGAGACAGAGAGAGATGGGGGGAGGAGACAGAGAGAGATGGGGGGAGGAGGAGACAGAGAGAGATGGGGGGAGGAGGAGACAGAGAGAGATGGGGGGAGGAGACAGAGAGAGATGGGGGGAGGAGGAGACAGAGAGAGATGGGGGGAGGAGGAGACAGAGAGAGATGGGGGGAGGAGGAGACAGAGAGAGATGGGGGGAGGAGGAGACAGAGAGAGATGGGGGGAGGAGGAGACAGAGAGAGATGGGGGGAGGAGGAGACAGAGGGAAAGGGAGGGAGGAGAAGACAGAGAGAGATGGAGGGAGGAGGAGACAGAGGGAAACTAACAAAGATGGATGCTGGTGTAGTGAGATCATCGTTCAGCGAAGTGAGTGGGAGTGTGTGTGTCAGTGTGTGTCGTGTGTGTGAGTCAGTGTGTGTATGAGTGTGTGTCAGTGTGTGTGAGTGTTTGTCTGCTGAGTAAGCAGGGAGTCCATGAGCACCTGAGTGAGAGCGTGGATCTCTGTGTCCAGGAGATGGTGGCAGTGCAGCAGGGCTTGTCTCTGCTGGGAGACCTCCTGGAGCCGGGTCACTAGACGTCCCTTGAAGTCCCGCTCCCCGCACAGGGCCTGGAGGACACAGCGGCAGGGACCCATGCTAGCTCACTTACTGTTCTTTTATACTGTTTTTATGGTCTTATTTTGAACCATTTTGCATTTCCGACGCAGTTTGTGACCTGGGTGTGAAAGGTGTTTTATACACTTGACTTACTTAGGCTTTGTTTATTTTTTATTGAATATCATGTTTCCAATGATGACTGATAGTATTCAGTCATGCTATGTGTGTGCTTTGTAATATGTTGGCAGTTCACATTCTCCAGGAGAGTGCTTGATCTGTCTCATTTCAGAGAGGTCAGGGAAGAATTTGTTCTCCTATATTGATCTGTTTATATGCTTCCCTATGGAAAATCAGTGTCAAACATCAGTGTTTGAATTCCCCTCCCCCCCTCCCTTCTGTGAAGTGCACTGTGGTGCCACCTGGTATGAAATGCGCTCTATATTGTTTGATTTGATGGGGTGAGTATGTGTGACATCATGACCCTGTGATGTCATAGTCTACCTTGCAGGTTGTCTCAGCGGTCAGAGCCTGCCCCTCCTGCCGCGCCCTCTCTGATTGGCTGCGGTGGTGCTCTGTGGCGTCTGAGAGTAGCTTGTTATTGGTCTCCCAGTCTGTCATGCTGTAGCCACGGCCTGGTTTCCTTCTCAGCGAGGGCATGCTCGCAGCTGTGTAATTAACCTGTGGAGGGGCACATGCACCTGAAACTGTTTATATTTGAGTCATTTAGCAGATGCTTTCATCCAAAACAAGCAGCAGTTGTTCCAGAGACTGTGTTGGACTGTCCGCTGAGGCTCGGGAGGTAGAGAGGGGTGTCCACTCATCGCAAGGTTTGGGTTGTTCCCCAACCCCTCCTGGCCAGGTGCATGTCTGTTACTGTCAGTGTGTGTAAGACTGAATGACAGGCAACTGTAAAAGGCTTTGTGTGCTCCGTGAGGTGCTGTTAAATGCCGTCCATTTACCATTTGAACCCTCTATGCTGTAACTGTCAGCTGGGTTGGGGTGGTGACCAAACACTATCAGGGCTCTCAAGTCAGATTTGGTCTACCAAATCTCACGCCAAGGTTTTTGGAAAAGTTGGCCCATGGGTAATATCTCACGCCAAAATGTTCATAAACCCTGAAAGCCCTGCATTATCCTTCTATAGTAGGCTACGAATGAACCACTATCCTCCAAACATGTAATCTACTAGACTCAACTATAAATCCATATCGAAGGAAACGTCGGGCTGGATTTCTGCGCTGCATCTCCCCCTTTCGCAAAGTTAGACCGGATGTTCTGTTTTTAATGATTAGAAGATCTTTCTAAGGTCGGAGAGGAGCAGGAGGGAGGGAGGGGAGGGGGGGAGTAAGATAAGTTATGTGACCATCTCAGTTGATGCTCAGAAGATCTTTCCGTCTTGGATTTTTGGAAGGATAAAAGTGCCTGTAAATTTGTTTTTTTATTCAATGTAATCCATCTTCCCCCTAGGCATGTATTGGTTCAGTTCAATCCGAATCGTAAATGTTGAACTGAAGTTAGGCTATATAGCCAACTTTTATGGTGCTAGCTAGGCTGCAGCGCGTCAATGAGATGAATAGCCTATTAATTTGCTTCGTTTACTATTAATACCCAATCCCACGCCAAATTATCTTATGATTAATTCATAATAAGTTTACAAAAACCCATTATCTAAAACTCCATTATCAAACATGAATATTTAATGTTTTGTTACTCACCAGCGGAAAGCTAATAAGGCAGTTATGCGACAGCTGCCACCTCTCGAACTGGCCTGTAAACACCACGTGCGTATCCAGGCAACGACGGATACTCTTAGGTCATAATTGATTTGCAACCTTCAGTGTTGGATTCATAGATATATAGAGCTAGCTATATCAATGGTTGGATTTGTTAAAGTTTACCTACATTATAGACACTACCCTGGCAGTAGGGACACATGTCCATCTGTCGCCCTATAGAAGCTACACACATTTGAGACATTACGTAGAGACTACATGCGACTGCGCATCGATATTTTTGAAGAGATCTGCCAATTTGCAGTAGGCCTAATCCCCGGTTGGCCAGTCTGACAGGATGAGAAGTTAGGACACCAGAACTAATGTGTTTCCCTGTAATAAATACACCAAGAGACAGAGTAAAGCAATGCTTTTTATTGCAAGTATTAGTGAAATATACACTTCAAACTGAAGCAAAGCAACACTAGGGCCGTTAACCTAAAATATAGTTATAAAACAGAGATATACAATTAAAACTGAAAATAAGAATCGTTTGTAGCCTACAACAGAGTATTTGAAACACACAGAGGGGTCGGGGTGAGACGCGGGCGGCTGGTCGCTGTCGTCTAACATTCAGCTGGTGACATTCAGCGGTGTCTACGTCGTCTGGTCCGACATCACTTATGTGATGCGACAACGCTGACAGCTGCACAACAGCTAAACCACTAAAGTCTGCACAGTGGAAAACTTGTATAAAGAAATTTAGAGGTCAACATTCTCAGTCTGTCATATCACGGTGTACAAAGTGGGGGGAAAGACAGCGTCAGATAATCTCTTTCTGCAATATTTGGTTCGTTATCCTAACTGGAATGCAAATGAATTGAAAACAAGCCATATTTGCACGCCCACAGAGCAGACGGTTCAAGATGTTTTAAGCAGAAACGGCGCGAAACCGGTGTATCCGTGCACGGGACGGACAGGCACCCACGCCTCTAACCTTCAGGTGACAGGCGGACAGAGCAGGGAAATGAACGAGCGATTCATTACAGCACCGTGGCTCTTCAGGAGAAGCGTTCACACCCGTCCTGTTCTCTCCCTGCTTCGCCCTGTGATCGCCTTTACAATGAAGGGCACAGTTTAAAATGCATTTTATTCTTCTTCTTATTAATCGCAGTCTGGGAGCGGGACAGCTTGTAAAGGCGTTCCTACCGTCAGATGGTAACACCTGCAGCTCTGTTAGTGGTTAGAACAGGGCTGTGGAGCAGGCTCGCTCCCACGTCTCCTGGAGTCCTGGGATGCAGGAACACATTTAAGGCCGAGGCTAGTTTCTCTGGGACATGAGACGTGACCTTCTGTAAAGGCTTGGATGGACTCTCCATGCACGGGGCCCTACTGAAGGCTGCACCCTTCACTTCCACCAATCAGACTGCAAGACCCAAGGGTCTGCCCCCCACCCCCCACCGTGTCATTGTGCTTGTGTTATGGGTAGAATAAGGCAGTAACAGGGAGGGGGAGGGGCCAAGATCTCAGCCCTATGGCTCTGCCCCCAGCACGGAGAGGGGGAGGGGCCAAACCCTCAGCTCTCTGGCTCCGCCCCCCAGCTTGTTGCCAGATTCTGCGGAGACTCCAGCCGCTTCTATGCACTCAATAAATAAACCATAAAATATTTCGCATATATATTTCATATATATATTAAAAGGAACAACACATTTAAATAGGACAAAATTAAAAAGTCGGCTCAATGAAGAACAACTTTCGAAGTGGGATACGAGAAAAGAGAATATCTTAGTTATACTTCTGTCTCTAAAATAGTTATAGGAATAATGTAATCAGGCATTGCTCGAGCTTTACACCATAATAATCAAAGCGACATTTGCAGCTCCTCACTTGTGGTAGAACATATGCAGCATAGCAAGGTACGAGAGATGTTTCTGAGATCTCTCGTTTACTGGTACCCACCGGACAACCCCCTCCCCCCAACATGTAACCATGACTACCATCAGCTTGCACCATACAGCCCCAGAATGGTGAACAGCGCCCCCTATCCTTCCATCACAGGAACAGAGTCTGGCTGCTAGGACAAAGCCAGGGGGGCAGGGCTAACCTGCTGATGGACCTCAGACACACACGCTACCTCCACCCAGCTGCCACCAGTCACTAAGGAGACCCATCACTAAGGAGACCCGTAACCAAGGAGCATCCTCCAGTGTAGCGCTGAGGGAGCAGGAGGGTCGCAGCAGCCCAGATGGGCATCCCTCTGTCGTCTGAGTGAGGTGGCAGTCTATCTATAAAGTGCTGTGCTGGGATCCCCCTCCAGAGGCCAGGCAGACTCCGCCTCCTCCAGCAGGCTCCGCCCTCCTGACCTAGCTGCTGGCCTGCAGCCATGCAGACCCCGCCTCCTCCAGCAGGCTCCGCCCTCCTGACCCAGCTGCTGGCCTGCAGCCAGGAAGTAGAAACCACAAGCATACTTGGCATATAGTCTGTGTTTGTGTGCGTGTGTGAGTTGTGTTGGTTTCCCACCCCCTCCTGCTGTCTGAATGAAAGCGGAGGTGAGTTCTGTGCGGGTTTGTAAACACAGCTGCTGCTGCATTGCAAAGGGATTTCAACCGTTTGACTGGTTTGATTTGACGTTGGACTCGTACAGCACCATCAAGAGAAAAGGCACTTTCTGCCCGAGGCCCGTGGGAACCGCCTCTCCACCCTGAACCTTCCACCAGAACCATCTAGAACCCAGGATAGCGGTTGAGATTCTAGTAAACATGAAAAGCCTTCACTCTCCTGTGAGATGCTAGGCTCCAGAGACAAGGACTTGGCCATAAGCCAACTTCAACTAAAACAAAACCAGTAACATCTCAGGGGTTGTTAGCAAGGCAAACACATCTGCTAAATGTAAACATGTGTTCTACTAACCCAAAGACGTCCATTTGGATGAACAGCCAGAAACTCCGAACCAGGTGACCGTTACACATACTCGTACCATCTTCCTTTCACAGCACACAGCTCCACGCACACCTGGACCAGGTGGAACCACCTCCACACACACCTGGACCAGGTGGAACCACCTCCACACACACCTGGACCAGGTGGAACCCCCTCCACACACACCTGGACCAGGTGGAACCACCTCCACACACCTGGGCCAGGTGGAACCACCTCCACACACACCTGGACCAGGTGGAACCACCTCCACACACACCTGGACCAGGTGGAACCACCTCCACACACCTGGACCAGGTGAACCACCTCCACACACCTGGGCCAGGTGGAACCACCTCCACACACCCTGGACCAGGTGGAACCACCTCCACACACACCTGGACCAGGTGGAACCACCTCCACACACCTGGGCCAGGTGGACACCCCACACCCTGGGCCAGGTGGAACCACCTCCACACACCTGGGCCAGGTGGAACCACCCCACACCCTGGGCCAGGGGAACCCCTCCACACACCCTGGACCAGGTGGAACCACCTCCACACACCTGGGCCAGGTGGAACCACCTCCACACACCTGGACCAGGTGGAAGCCCCTTCACACCTCCACCTCTTAACAGCTCAGACACACAACTCTAACAATCTGAAGCTCTCCCAGTCCTCCAGCTTTCTTCTTCATATCGGAACAGACCGATCCATAACCGTCACACTCAGTCAGTAACCCCACTGCCCAGCACAGAAACACTACACATCGTCACGGGAACAGACCGTTCCATAACCGTCAGACTCAGTCAGTAACCCCACTGCCAAGCACAGAAACACTACACATCGTCACAGGAACAAGTCAACAGTCTATTGCAACACTTACAGTCGTATGCAAAAGTTTGGGCACCCCTGATAATCTCCATTACTTTCATCTATAAAATGTTGGGCGTTTGGATGAGGAACGTCTTTGTCATATATATATACACATACGTCATGGACAGTGATATTTTAGTCGTGAAATAAGGTTTATTTGATAAACAGAAAATATGCCATACGCATCATAAGAGAATTAGACACTTGCATAAATTTGGGCACCCCAACAGAAAAATCACATTAATATTTAGTAGAGCCTCCTTTTGCAAAAATAACAGCTTCTAGACGCTTTTTATATCCTCTGATGAGTGTCTGGATTCTGGATTGAGGTAATTTGGACCATTCTTCCTTACAATACATCTCCAGTTGAGTAAGGTTTGATGGGTGCCTAGCGTGGACAGCCCGCTTCAAGTCACCCCATAGATTTTCAATTATATTCAAGTCTGGGGACTGGGATGGCCATTCCAAAACATTGTAGTTGTTCCTCTGCATAAATGCCTTAGTGGATTTGGAGCAATGTTTCGGGTCGTTGTCCTGCTGGAACACCCAACTGCGCCGTAACTTCAGCTTTGTTACAGATTCTTGAACATTATTGTCCAGAATTTGCTGGTACTGAGTTGAATCCATACGACCTTCAACTTTAACTAGATTCCCAGTTCCTGCACTAGCCACACAGCCCCACAGCATGACGGACCCCCCACCAAATTTTACTGTGGGCAGCAAGTGTTTTTCTAGGAATGCTGTGTTCTTTTGCCTCCATGCGTAACGCCTCTTGTTGTGACCGAATAACTCCATCTTTGTCTCATCAGTCCACAGTACTTTGTTCCAAAATGAGCCTGGCTTGTTCAAATGTAGTTTGGCAAACCTCAAGCGAGCCTTTTTGTGGCGCGTGTGCAGAAAAGGCTTCTTCCGCATCACTCTCCCATACAGCTGTTCTCTGTGCAATGTGCGCTGAATGGTCGAGCAATGCACAGTGACACCATCTGCAGCAAGATGACCTTGCAGCTCTTTGGAGGTGATCTGAGGGTTGTCCTTGACCATTCTGACCATTCTTCGCCTTTGCCTCTTTGTTATTTTTCCTGGCCTGCCACTTCTGGCCTTAACAAGAACTGTGCCTGTTGCCTTCCATTTCCTAATGACATTCCTCACAGTGGAAACTGATAGCTGAAACCTCCGGGATAACTTTTTGTAGCCTTCCCCTAAACCATACTGCTGAACAATCTTTGTTTTTAGATCATTTGATAGCTGTTTTGATGCCCCCATTTTGCCACTGTTCAGAGGAGAATCAAAGAGAAGCAAAACTTGCAATTGGCTAACTTAAATACCCTTTCTAATGATTGAATGCACCTTTTTATGTAATTGAAGGCTTAACGAGTTAATCAGACTAACTATGTGTTGCAGTTAATCAGCATTTAGTAGGCAGAGGTATTCAAATCAAATAAATGATAAGGGTGCCCAAACTTTTGCACAGCCTTTTTTTCACATTTGATTTAATTTCACACAACTAAATACTGCTACACCAAATATCTTTGTCTGGAAAACACCCCAGCACTCAGTGTTAACTAGAAAAGTAATATTACAATATTATATTGATCTTTTTTGGTGAAGACAGGAAATTATCATGCAGCCTCAGAGGGGTGCCTAAACTTTTGCATACGACTGTATACTGTTATAATTCATAACCATTACTCTATGATATTACTTATGATTAATATCTACACTACTATTTGTCATAATTCTGTTAGCAAAAATAAGTGGTGTGCATTACATCATTTTAAATATAATTACAAATATACTTCCAATCTGGCTTTTAAAAAGGCTTTAGGACACTAGTGAGAATCGTCAAGGCTCAAGTCTGTTGGCGTCTGTACATGAGAACAAGACAGCAGACTGGGCTCTGCTGGGCTCCACAGCACAGTGCCGCTCTGAACACAGTCTTACTGGTGCTGGGCTCCACAGCACAGTGCCGCTCTGAACACAGTCTTACTGGTGCTGGGCTCCACAGCACAGTGCCGCTCTGAACACAGTCTTACTGGTGCTGGGCTCCACAGCACAGTGCCGCTCTGAACACAGTCTTACTGGTGCTGGGCTCCGCAGCACAGTGCCGCTCTGAACACAGTCTTACTGGCAACTCACATCCATCACACGCTCACGTACTCCAACTGAACACAGACCCTCTCATCCTCCCTCAGAGAAGAGAAAGAGAGGAGAGATAAGAGAGGAGAGGAGAGATAAGAGAGGAGAGGAGAGATAAGAGAGATAAGAGAGAGAGAGATGAGATAGGAGAGATAGACAGGAGATAGGAGAGATAGAGAGCAGAGATATAGGAGAGATAGGAGAGATAGAGAGATAAGTCAACTAGGTTTACTGCCCCACACCATGAAGACCCTTCATCATCAGTGAGAATAGCACCAGGTGCGTCAGCAACACACACGCTTCTCTTAGTGCAGATTGAGTGACTCTGTTTAGCCCGGACTAGCTCCAGGCCTGACACTCAGGAGCCGAGGATGGGCACATAACTGCTCCACTGGGAGGCAGAAAGGCTGATTATTTAAATATGTAGCTTCCTGTTAAAGGTGGTCTTGTCTTTTCCTCCTCCTCCCCCTCCCCCCCCCTCCCCCCACATCCTCATTATTGCACTTGAGGAAAGGAACATGGTGTTCTGTGGCTCGTCGACCCCCAGCCTCGGGCGGTCCCGAGAGGACAGGAGGATCCTCGAGGATCAGAGGGAACGCAGCGACGTCATCTTACATTACTGGCATGGATGCGGTAAGAAACATATGTACGAATGATAAAGAAAAACAGATCAAAGATAATTACAACAGTCCTCTCTCCCGAAGCCCAGACTGGCCCTTGGGACAGACGGCACAACATCGTGGACTAGATGCCATGGTAACACTGATGCCATGGTGACACAGATGCCATGGTAACACTGACGCCATAGTTACACAGATGCCATGGTTACACAGAGCACATGGCGGGTCGTTCAACACAAGTAAAAAAAGAAAGAAAAAGAAAAGCTTAAGAATGAAGCCTTCAGGCAGGTCGAGATATCCCATGAGCTTGTTCACATGTCAGCCACCAGAGGGCGCTGTGTCACCTCAACAACAGCAGCCGGCCTTCTCGTACACATGCGTTGGTCAATCGACACTCTTCATGACTTGGTTAAGTCACCATCAGCTGGGAGGGGACCAGGAGCCAGGAACCACACATACAGCCCAAACTCTCCACTCAGCACCCCCATCAGCTCCACCCAGCACCCCCATCAGCTCCACCCAGCACCCCCATCAGCTCCACCCAGCACCCCCGTCAGCTCCACCCAGCACCCCCATTAGCTCCACCCAGGCAGTTCAGATGTGAGTCTGTAGGGGTAAAAGGCAAGATGGCTGGATGGGGTGAGAGTTTACACATTTCACAAGACGGCACAAAGAAACAACCTCTCTGGGCTGGGAGGTGGTGTTTGGGGGGGGCTGGGAGGTTGTGTTTTGGGGGGCTGGGGGGGTGGTGTTTGGGGGGGCTGGGGGGTGGTGTTTGGGGGGGCTGGGAGGGTGGTGTTTTGGGGGGGCTGGGGGGGTGGTGTTTGGGGGGGGCTGGGGGGTGGTGTTTGGGGGGGCTGGGAGGTGGTGTTTGGGGGGGGCTGGGAGGTGGTGTTTGGGGGGGCGTGTTGGGGTCAGGATTCTCACAGACAGCAGTTGGCTGATTCTGGCTGATATTGCATAATTGTTCCGCCTGAGCTCCTGTGGGGTTTTAAAGCAGCGTTTGTATTTGTCTTCTCCCTCCTCTCCTCCTCCAGTCCTCCTCCTTCTCCTCCTCCTCCTCCAGGTAGGGTTTCTCCTCCTCCTCCTCCTCTACTCCTCAAGTCCTTCTCCTCCTTCTGCTCCAGTCCTCCTCCTCCTCTCCTCCTTCTGCTCCAGTCCTTCTCCTCCTTCTGCTCCAGTCCTCCTCCTCAAGTCCTATTCCTCTCCATGTCTTTGCACAGTATCAGGTCTGGATGTACTGGTTGGTGTGGTGGTTGGGGGAGGGGGGGGACCACCATCTTTGACTGGCAGGCCAAGTGTGTGTGTGTGTGTGTGTGTATGTGTGAGAGAGAAGATGGTAAATGAGAAGAGGTATGTGTGTGTGAGAAGGGGTGGTGTGTGTGTGTAAGGAGGAGGGCTGCTCAGGCGAAGTACATGGTCCTCAGAGTGTCGTGGTGAATCTGCACGGCCTTGGCCAGAGCCTGGGGGTCCCGGCCGTTGCTCTGTCCAGAAACATGGCTGCCCTCCGCACTGGGGGAGGGAGAGGTGGAGACAGAGGGGAAGAGAGAGATAGGAAGGAGGTCAAAACAGAGGGAAGGAGGGAGAAAGAGAGGGAGGGAAAGAGAGAAGAGGAAAGCGAGAATGTTACAGATGTTATTCGATTGAAGGGTTCGCCGTTTGAGAGAGGATGTGATGCGTGATGGTGTAGGTACGAGTGTCAGCCTGTAAGGGGAGGTAGCACGCAGAGAATATAAACTCAGTGTTTTCCCTCCTCCCCCCCTCACCTGTCGTGCTCCTTGTCCACCAGGTGGTAGCGGGCGCGGAAGGCCACCAGGTGGGCGTAGTAAGCAGGCGCGGGGATGGAGACTGAGCGCGTGCAGCGCACGTAGGTGTGGCACAGCTGGTAGGTGAGCAGCTGGAACTCATCAGCCGTGAAGCAGTTGTCATCCCAGAGGACGTGGTAGTGGGAGGGGCGACTGGTGCCCTGGGGGAGGGGAGGGGGGGGGAGGAGGAGGGTTACATGGAGCAAGGAGCTTCCCTGCTTATGGACTCTACGTAAACAATTCTCTTTATTATCTGTGTAAATAATAATAAAAAAAGAAAAAAAATCGTTGCCCGACATCCAGTGCACACACAGACATCGTACCTGTATCCCAGCGTGACTGCAGAGGTAGAAGTCAAACTCGTAGGGGTGCGTGATGTCCGTGTCCACGGTGGTGCCGGCAGGAATGTTGCCACTACGTCCAACCTGGCATGAGAGCAAAGCATTCTGGGTAAGTACCAAGTCCTCCCATCTCCTCCTGCTTTGATTGAACCTCTGAACTCCCTCCAGAGAAGAGCGTGAAACTGACAACGCGAGGGAAACCAAGCAGGACATGGAAATGTTTGTCTGCTAAAATGAAGTGCTTAATGACTGCTAACTGCCCGCTCCCTCCATCAGGGTGTTAGCAGAGTAGTGTGCTGGGGAGGAGAGGGCCTCCATCAGGGCGTTAGCAGAGTAGTGTGCTGGGGAGGAGGGGCCTCCATCAGGGTGTTAGCAGAGTAGTGTGCTGGGGAGGAGGGGCCTCCATCAGGGTGTTAGCAGAGTAGTGTGCTGGGGAGGAGGGGCCTCCATCAGGGTGTTAGCAGAGTAGTGTGCTGGGGAGGAGGGGCCTACATCAGGGCGTTAGCAGAGTAGTGTGCTGGGGAGGAGGGGCCTACATCAGGGCATTAGCAGAGTAGTGTGCTGGGGAGGAGGGGCCTACATCAGGGCGTTAGCAGAGTAGTGTGCTGGGGAGGAGGGGCCTCCATCAGGGCGTTAGCAGAGTAGTGTGCTGGGGAGGAGGGGCCTCCATCAGGGCGTTAGCAGAGTAGTGTGCTGGGGAGGAGGGGCCTCCATCAGGGCGTTAGCAGAGTAGTGTGCTGGGGAGGAGGGGGAGGGCTTCTGGATGAGCTGTGTGTCTGTGAGTATGTGTGTGTGTGAGAGTATGTGGGTCTGTGTGTGTGGTATCAGGCTCACCCTCTCGTTGCGGTCGGCACAGAACAGCCTGGTGTGGTGTCTCTTCTGCACCACGATGTAGGTGATGCCGGGCTGGTAGTCCTTCTCCAGATTGATGCAGGCCTCACGGATCGCCAGCAGCTCATAGTACAGCACCTGCAGCAGGACGGGACATCATGGGGTCACAACCCTGGACATCATGGGGTCACGACCCTGGACATTAAACATCACAGGGTCTTGACCCTAAACATCATGGGGTCACGGCCCTAAACATCATGGGGTCACAGCCCTGGACATTAAACATCATGGGTTCACAACCCTGGACATCACAGGGTCTTGACCCTAAACATCATGGGGTCACGGCCCTAAACATCATGGGGTCACAACCCTGGACCTTAAACATCACGGCGTCACAACCCTGGACCTTAAACATCACAGGTTCACAACCCTGGACATCACAGGGTCTTGACCCTAAACATCATGGGGTCATGGCCCTAAACATCATGGGGTCACAACCCTGGACATTAAACATCATGGGTTCACAACCCTGGACATCACGGGGTCACGACCCTAAACATCATGGGGTCACGACCCTGGACATTAAACATCATGGGTCACAACCCTGGACATCACGGGGTCACGGCCCTAAACATCATGGGGTCACGACCCTGGACATTAAACATCATGGGTTCACAACCCTGGACATCACAGGGTCTTGACCCTAAACATCATGGGGTCACAACCCTGGACCTTAAACATCACGGCGTCACAACCCTGGACCTTAAACATCACAGGTTCACAACCCTAAACAGCACAGAGTCATGACCTTGGACAATAGAAACCCTAAACGAGAAAAAGAGAATGAGAGACAGAGAGAGAGAGAGAGAGAGAGACAGAAGTGAGACAGTAGCAGTGACAGACCTGTCGAGAGAAGAGAAAGAGAGAGACAGTAGCAGTGACAGACCTGTCGAGAGAGAGAGAGACAGAGAGAGAGAGAGAGAGAGAGAGAGAGAGAGACAGACAGAGAGAGAGAGACAGAGAGAGAGACATTAGCAGTGACAGACCTGTCTGAACTGGCCCTCAGACACTCCGTCCCTGTAGAAGATGATCCTGGTGGGTTTGTAGCGGGTTGACTTGTAGAACTGGATGAGCAGCTCCTTCACCATGGAGGCCAGATCCTGGATGACCTCCTGTCTGGGCCTCTGGACCCGAACTGTGGCACAGTACCTGCTGGGGTGGGCATCCATACTGCCTACCACCTGGAGGGAGGGAGGATGAGGAATGGAGAGAATGAGAGAAGGAAAATGAGGGAAGGAGAGAGGGAGGATGAGGGAGGGAGAAGAAGGAGAGAACATCACTAAAGAGTAAAAATAATGTGTTTTATAGTAAGTCCCAGTGGCCAGATGAGAAAGGTGTCCTCACCGCTGCGATGGAGGGCTTCTTCCCGTCCCCAGCTGGAGGGTGGGTGACGTCGGCTCCCAGGAAGATGACAGGCTGCTGGAACACTGTGGGCCTGGGGGGGGGGCAGAGAGGAGGGGTCAGAAACCCTTCAACACAGCCTGTTAAAGCTGGGAACAGTGTTGCCAATTAGCTTTGTCACTAGATTTAACGACTTTTCACCCTGCCTTGCAACAACGGATCTCATCTCATGGACAATAATATAGGAGTCAGGTGGCTGAGAGGTTTGTCTACTTGCCTCGGGGAATGTCCCTGTAAATGACTAAATGTAAATATAGCTGTTAGCTGATCTGTGTGTAACAGAGGCTGGTGTGCATGTGAGAGAGCCGGGGTGTGTGAAGCAGCTACCGTTGGTGAGGCACCAGGATGTTGTTGATGCCCCCCAGCTTGACGTTGATCTTCAGGCAGAGGTTGGAGAGGGTCTGGGGGGAGGTCTTCACCACGTTCTTCACCTGGACACACTGGGTGGCCATGCCCAGGAGAGTGTCTCCCACGCGCTTCACCTCCGCTACAAGACCAAACAAGCAGCATTAGAGGCACCGTAGTCCCAATGCACGACCTGTCTCTGATGAGGACGTGTTGACTGGTACCGTAGACGGGGGTCTTTCCAGGCAGGATGACGATGATGAGCTGCAGGCCAGAGTAGGTGTTCTTCAGGTGTCTGAACATGGGCTCCACGCTGTCGGCCCCCTGGGCGTACTTACAGAAGCAGGGCTGGCCCTGGATGGGCATCCCAGCATCCTTAGAGATCTTACGCAGCTGGTCGGTGAAGCCCCTACAGAGAGGAGGCAGGGAGAGAGGGAGAGGAGGGAGAGAGAGGTACAGGTAGAGGCAGGGAGAGGAGGGAGAGGTACAGGTAGAGAGGCAGGAAGAGAGGGAGAGAGAGGGTCAGGTAGAGAGAGGAGAGAGAGGTACAGGTAGAGGCAGGAAGAGAGGGAGGAAGTAGAGGAGGAGAGAGGTACAGGTAGAGGCAGGAAGAGAGGGAGAGAGGTACAGGTAGAGGCAGGAAGAGAGGGAGAGGAGGGAAAGAGAGGTGTGTTAAGAAAGTCATTTGCTTAGAGTAGACCTTAGAAAGATGGTCCGGGAAGGCCATTATAACATGAAGGAGATGGGTTATGGTTGGGAACCTCTCAGGGAACCTCTCAGCTGTCCTTACTTGAGGATCTCCTCCCTGCACTGCCTCTGTGTGGCGAAGCAGGCGATGGCCCACATCTTGATCTCCACACCCGTGTGGAACTGCTTCCCCCTCATGTCCCACACCCCGTGGCTGGGCGTGGCCACCGTGCGGTTCTACAAGCACAGAGCAGGGTCACCTGACACACTCACAGACTGTGTGTGTGGAGTCCGTCACTGTGTGTGTGTGTGTGTAGTCTGTCACTGTGTGTAGTGTGTGTGTGGCTCAGTGGTCGGTACAACACACACATTCAACATGTCATTTTATATGCAGAACAATGCACACAGTCTGAAACTACGCACACACACACAATGAGAGACTACACACACACGGTGTGATGCTACAGACACACACATTGAGAGACTAGACACACACACACACATAGTGTGATGCTACAGACACACACACACACTGTGATGCTACAGACACACACAGTCACACACACACACACATGCTGTGATGCTACAGACACACACACACACACCACAGTGTGATGCTACAGACACACACACACACACATGCTGTGATGCTACAGACACACACACACACACACACATGCTGTGATGCTACAGACACACACACACACAGTGTGATGCTACAGACACACACACACACACACAGTGTGATGCTACAGACACACACACACACACAGTGTGATGCTACAGACACACACATTGAGAGACTAGACACACACACACACACACATAGTGTGATGCTACAGACACACACACACACTGTGATGCTACAGACACACACAGTCACACACACACACACATGCTGTGATGCTACAGACACACACAGTGTGATGCTACAGACACACACACACACACATGCTGTGATGCTACAGACACACACACACACACACACACATGCTGTGATGCTACAGACACACACACACACACAGTGTGATGCTACAGACACACACACACACACACAGTGTGATGCTACAGACACACACACACACACAGTGTGATGCTACAGACACACACACACACACATGCTGTGATGCTCCGACAGCCAGGCAGACAGAGGAGAGATGGCGTGATTTAAAGGCAGGTACCATAAAGTGTTCGGAGCTCACCCGCCCACCGTACTGCAGCATGGGGGGGGGCAGCACGCGCCCGGTCACCTGGGCCATCTCATCACGCACACGGAACTGGAACTCCTGAACAAACGGGTCTGCATCGTAGTTGGCGCTCCGCACCTGCGGGGAGGGAGAGAGAGGAAGGGAGAGAGAGGAAGGGAGAGAGGAAGAGAGAGAGAGGAAGGGAGAGAGGGAGAGAGAGAGAGGAAGGGAGAGAGAGAGAGGAAGGGAGAGAGAGAGAGAGGAAGAGGAAGGGAGAGAGGGAGAGATAGAGAGAGGAAGGGAGAGAGGAAGGGGGAGAGAGAGGAAGGGAGAGAGAGAGAGGAAGGGAGAGAGAGAGGAAGGGAGAGAGAGAGGCGGGGAGGGAGAAGAGAAAGGAAGGGAGAGAGCGAGGAAGGGAGAGAGAGAGGAAGGGAGAGAGAGAGAGGAAGGGAGAGAGAGAGGAAGGGAGAGAGAGAGACAGAGAAAGGAAGGGAGAGAGCAAGGAAGGGAGAGAGAGAGGAAGGGAGAGAGAGAGGGAGAGAGAGAGGAGGGAGAGAGAGAGGGAGAGAGAGGAAGGGAGAGAGAGAGAGGCGGGGATGGAGACAGAGAGGAGGTCATTTATCCAGGTGATGATACAGTGCTGTGTGGTCCAACTAGAGATGTTCACGTTGTTAAATTTCCCCTCTGAATATTTCAGTTGGTTTGTTCCAACTACTACTTGCACTAACTTTATTATTCAACCCTACAACCTAATCTGTGATTCATTGATATAATCTAAAGAGGTTAAGAGGTGTCTGTGTATGTATACCTTCATTACAATGTAGAGGCTGAATCTTTTCTAAAAGCAATACCATCATCTATCCACTAGGGGGCGCTCCTCACCAGCCGGCTGATCTCCTCCTGTCTGTCGGGGGGCAGAGCGAGCTGTGGCTTTGATCATGGTGGAGGTCTGATTATCTGTCAGCTTCTTGATGCACCGCTGCCCTGCTACTATGTTACACACCTGCAGGGAGACACACACACAGGAGACCCAGTGTTAAGGTAACAGAACAAGGTGTTGAGAGTGTGGGTCAGAGCAGAACAGAGTTCCTCCAGGGCCTCACCTCCAGGGGCAGGTAGGTGTGCTTCTGCTCCTGGCCCACCTGCAGGCAGGGCAGGTGGGGGTATTTCAGCTGCAGGTTGTACTTCTCTCTGAAGTACTGGGCTACTGTACGTTCTACTGTCTGGCCGTTCTCCAGCTGTAGGGGGAACCTGAGCAGAAACAGGAGAACCAGGTTTACAACCCTGGTGCTGCAGGGAGACAGGGTCTTGTGTGTGTGTGTGTGTGTGTGTGTGTGTTGCTACAGGGTAAGGTGTGTGTGTCTGTGTGTGTGGTGACTAAGGTCTTTGGACCATTTAGCCGATGATGAGTCAGACACTGTGGTTTTGGTGAATATCCTGTCCCCCTTCCACAGGCGTTTACACACACACACACACACACACACCCCAGACCCCGTAGCTACACACACACACACATACCCCAGAACCCGTAGCCACACACTCACACACACCCCAGAACCCGTAGCCACACACACACACGTGCAGGCTGACTCACGTCTGGTGGCTGGCTGGGCGGCGGGTCACGTTGCAGACTCGATACTTCCTCCTCATAGTTCCACAGTGTGTCACCTCCACCTTCAGACCTGAGACACAGCAGGCTAATGAGCATACACACACACACACACACACACAGGACACCCCCACACACACACAGGATACCCACACACACACACATGCACACACACGTTGCTGCTTACCTTTAATCTCTTTGGTGAACTTGACCCTGTGGGAGTCTGTGAGGGGGCGTGGCTGCTCGTCGATGTTGTGGATGTCCAGAACCTCACACATGAACTGGATGACGGGCTGGGCCTTGTAGAAGGCTGTGGCCGACACTAGGGGGCGACAGAGAGCACACAGCTAGCACACAGCACCGGACCAGGTCATCACAGGGAACTACTGCTGCTACTGCAATCACAACGAGGGCCAAGGATCAGAGCGGGGAACAACAACTCATGTTGTCTGCAGGAAGGGGAGATCATTGAGCTGAGTTTGTAGAAGGTTGAGAGGTTGTAGTGTTAGCCATTGTTTATAGTAGGTCCGATGGCTATCTCTATTAACTATTTCTGAGGGTGATGACCCCACAAAGGTCAGTTGACCATTTTGGATGGTCACTTGCCGGTGTGAATAGGGGGTAACTATGATCCTGTTCTGTTAACTAACCCTAACCCTAACCACACACACACACCATGAGCCTAGACCTAATCAGCCTAGACCTGATCAGCCTAAACCTGCTCTCCTGCCCCCCCTGGTGCTTGCTAGAGGCACTGCACCCTCCTTGTCCAGATTGGTGTCCTTGGCTAACCTCGCTGGACATAAAGGGCCAGTCCACCGACATCTGATCTCTACAGACCAGCTGTGAGACTCACCATCGATGTTGAGCATCATCTTCCACATGGCCGGCCGTACGGACTGGTGGAAGCCAAACCAGACCTCCCTGCCCCCGCCCAGGGGGTGGTCGTAGCCCTCTGGGGAGGAGAAGAAGGAGCGCCCCACCGGAGTGTACCTGGGGGTCAACACACATGGAGGGGTCAGAGGTCACCTACCTGGAGGAGAGAGAGAACTACAAACATGGAGAGACAGGACTACAAAACTATGTGAGGGAGGCTATGCTAGGAGAGTGAGGGAGGCTAGGCTATGCTAGGAGAGTGAGGGAGGCTAGGCTATGCTAGGGGAGTGAGGGAGGCTAGGCTATGCTAGGGGAGTGAGGGAGGCTATGCTAGGAGAGTGAGGGAGGCTAGGCTATGCTAGGGGAGGGAGTGAGGCTATGCTAGGGGAGTGAGGGAGGCTATGCTAGGGGAGTGAGGGAGGCTATGCTAGGGGAGTGAGGGGGGGCTATGCTAGGGGAGTGAGGGAGGCTATGCTAGGGAAGTGAGGGAGGCTACGCTAGGGAAGTGAGGAAGGCTATGCTAGGGAAGTGAGCGAGGCTATGCTAGGGGAGTGAGGGAGGCTACGCTAGGGAAGTGAGGGAGGCTATGCTAGGGAAGTGAGCGAGGCTATGCTAGGGGAGTGAGGGAGGCTACGCTAGGGAAGTGAGGGAGGCTATGCTAGGGAAGTGAGGGAGGCTATGCTACCTCAGGCCACCAGGGCGGCGACTCACTTCATGGAGGGCAGGTGTCTAAGGACCACGTCCACGGCATGGACAGGGTTGGTGCTGATTGGCTTGTCCAGTTCCAGGGGCTCAGGAACACTTCGACCTGTTAAAACCTCGTGCAGCATGTGCCAGCTCACCAGTGACACAAACTTGATGGTCACCTTGAAGGGGCGGTCCTTCCCCCCCTCCCCCGGCAGAGTGACATCCAGGTCCACCTATGGCAACAAAGAGGTGGCGGGGTTATACACATGTATGTGTGCGTGTAGGAGTGTGGGTCTGTAAGTGTTTGTATGTGTGTGGGTCTGTAAACGTGTGTGTATATGTGTGTGTGGGGGTCTGTAAGTGTGCGTGTGTGTCTCACCCCTGCAGTAGCTACAGGCAGGGAGTTAGTGTGTGTGTGTGTGTGTCTCCCACCCCTGCAGTAGCTACAGGCAGGGGGTTAGTGTGTGTGTGTGTGTCTCCCACCCCTGCAGTAGCTACAGGCAGGGGGTTAGTGTGTGTGTGTGTGTGTCTCACCCCTGCAGTAGCTACAGGAAGGGGGTTGGCTGTGTAGAGGCTCCTCTTCCCGTCGTAGACTGGCCTGCGGTCGCCGAAGATGGTGACCTTGAAGTGCTGCACCATGGAGTCCACCACCTCCCTGGAGACACACACCTGTTAGCCTCCCCTCTACACCTCTACACCTCTACCCCTCTACCCCACCAACTCCCTGCTGACACATCTCTAACTTGTATCCCTCTACCACACCCTATACCCAACACCCCTCTACCCCAGTTCCAGACGAGCCCAGCTGAGGGTGCCAGCGTCACCTGTTGACCCTGCGGGGACACTTCTCAGGCTTGATGTCCACCTCGTACAGGTAGACGTCCATCTTGGGGATGTCCACCTGGAAGCAGTTGGCCAGCAGCTTGATGGGCTTCCCCATGGTGCCATAGCCAGGCCGCCGGGGGACGGAGAACAGAGCCTGGGCCCCAACGACTCCTGGAGGAGAGGAGGGAAGGAGGAGGACAGGGAGGGGAGGGGAAGAGGACGGCAGGGAGGGTAGGAGGAGGGCAGGGGGAGGAGGGGAGGGGAAGAGGAGGGCAGGGGGAGACCACAAGACAAACAGAGACCACAAGATTCAGCAGAGTAATAACACAGGATGAAGTGGCAGAGCTGCACTCAGAACAGAAGAAGAGTCCCAGGACTTCAAACATGTTTAAGAAACCAAACACAAGAGACACGTGTGTGGGTGTGGGTGTGCAGCGGTGCGTCATTCATACTACCCCACCACCCCCATACAGACCATTTTTGGCACATGAGTCACTTTAATCCAGAGTCACAGACTTGAACTGGATGTCTTTACTGCCTATACTCTACTGCCCACTAGTCTAGTCTCTACTGACTCTACTCTAGTCTAGTCTCTACTGCCTCTACTTTCTACTGTCTTTAGTCTCTACTGCCTCTACTGTCTACTGCCTCTAGTCTCTACTGCCTCTAGTCTCTACTGCGTCTACTCTAGTCTCTTCTGCCTCTAGTCTCTTCTGCCTCTAGTCTCTTCTGCCTCTAGTCTCTACTGCCTCTACTGTCTACTGCCTCTAGTCTATACTGCCTCTAGTCTCTACTGCCTCTAGTCTCTACTGTCTACTCTCTCAAAGGCCCCAGGACCTCACACCTGCACTGGAGGTTATCATCACATGATCTATAATTTCCTGCAGTCTCTGGTTTCAATATCAGTATTTTATTTCTCATCTGTCCATCCTCCTCCTCTGCATCCTGTCATCACCTCTGAGCTCTGCTCAGCCCACAGCTTCCTCTGCTGCTGGGACGCTCCTCCACACTGGCCCAGGCAGAGGAAGGGAGGGGGCCAGGGCGGTGGGTGTGGGAGGGGGCCTGGGCGGGGGCGGGGGCCTGGGCGGGGGCGTGGGAGTGGGCCTGGGCGGGGGCCTGAGGGGGGGCGGGGGGTTGAGTGTGTAGACGATACTTTGAAGGGTCACAATCAGAGCAGAGGAGGAGAGACAGGGGACTCTGGAATTCCAGGCACGGTTGGTTCCCTGACAGTCACACACACACACACCTTTGTGATGGAAATGACCCAAGGGGGCCTCAGAGACACTTGTGAGACAGAGCTTCACGTCTAACAGACACAGACGACAGACAGGAGTTTTCACACAGCCAGACAACACAGACTCTCTCTCTCTCACATACACACAGGGCCCCTTTGAGACCCCCTTTGCTCTCACTGTGGGAGTGGATGCAGGAAAGAAGAGGAAGATGAGGAAGAGAGGGAGGAGGAAAAGGATGG
>CAEFZP010000520.1:0-10000 GCA_903064625.1 Mallotus villosus | reverse complement strand
TTATATCACACATACTTGTCATGTTTGAAAAATATCTGATTTTCTTATTAAAACCATGTCTGGCACAGAACCAGGATAGACATGTGCCCTGTGGGGCAGTTCCCTCACAAACAGACTAGGCAATTCATCACCATATTCTCACGCCACACTCTCATAGCTACTGGCTAGCTGACTGACAGCCTTTCAGTCATTCACTGAGAGACCCCCCCCCCACACACACACACACACACAAATACACACACACACACAGAAACACTCTCACACGTATACCAACTGATCTGTCTGTTAGTCATTAGTTCTGCAGCTGATGGAAAAACCCTGGCGTTTAGTTGCCCCCCTGTGAACTGCCACACCTGGGAGCAAGCCTGGACAAAAACTCTGGGGAGGTGAGGAGGAGGAGGTGGGGAGGAGGTGAGCTGTACCAGGGGAGAGGATGTGAGCTGTACCAGGGGAGAGGAGGTGAAGGGGAGCTGTATCACATGTCGGTCTGCTACTACCACAGCACCAGGTGGAGGGATTCCCTTACCGCTCACACAAAGCCCAACGCTAACGGCTAACTGTCACTGTTTAAGTCACAGAGCCAGACTTTGAAAACAAGTTATGAGTTTGTTTGTTGTTTATTATGGGCTAACTTCTGCTAAATGAACAGTGGAATCATGACTATCAGGATGACCAATGTTGTCCATCATTCATGTTTGTTAGAGGGAATCTTGCGATAATATACCGCGATAATTACTGTCCCTGTCATCTGTCCAACAGACTAGATATCCTTAATATGAATGAATATACTTGTCACGCATCACCATGGTGATTTAATTACGAGCCGACCAAATGCATCTACAGCACCATGGAATAGTAATTAGCCAAGTTAATAAGGAACGCCGAGACGTATAAACAGGAGATTGCACGCCACAGAGTTATCTAACTCAGAACAGTCTCTTGAAGTGAACCCCCGACACATGGCGAATAGGGGGAGACATTCAATGACACCGTTTCAACTGTGACTCATTCCAGCACAATTGAGTGAAACTCCCTGGTTACAGTTAAACAAAGCTACGGGTGGCCCTTCACGGCTTTCTGGTAGCTGTCAAACACACCTGAGCACAAGGGGTTAACCCCCACCTGTCGAGAACGTGCGTCAACTATGATTAATCGTGACTAACCTCGGGGAATGAAGCGGTTACGTTAGTATTCCGTTAGATAGCCTACCTACTTTAGCGACTATTCAAATTGTTTTGCTGTCCTGAGTAAAGACCGTGGTTTCGCTGCTCGTGTTGAAATGTCATGCAAACAACTTGATCATTTGGGATGTTTTGCGCTTGTTTCAACACTGTATTAGTACACTTACCTGTAGTTCCGATTTCCATTCATGAGGTCCCTGTCCGGTTCCCTGTCCGGATCACAATTGTCAAATGTCAGGGACTATTGCTTAGTTGAATCTGGTACCTCGGCGGAGACACTGCGCCTCACGGCGCTAGCCGAAGTCCCTCGCGAGCTCCCTTATAGCACTCTTTCTGTCAAAACAGGCCCTGTCTAACCGTTTCCAGTGTCCGGTTGGCCGGGGGTTGTCAGGGGGTCTTCCGTGTCCCTGTGTCTGCCCAGTCGTTCACACGGCCAAAGTATCCAATCAGCTTTCACTGCCACGGCGATAGTTGCTTAACGACAGCGGTTCTAGCGTAGCTACCTAACGGTTAGCCAACTACTGCGAGGAGTGGACGGGAAGAAACTGTCAAGATATCATAATAATAAATTAATTAGACTTTTGTTGAAATCTCACCCCTCCACAGAAAACAAAAAGACAATGTTGCTAGAGCCAGTACCCATAGACTGGGGTAATTAGCAAGCTAACGTTAGCTAGCTCGAATTCTGACAGACGACGGACACTTTATTTGCTCAAAATCCGCTGTCGGGAGCTTGCAGCCTGTAACGGTGTGTAGTGTTCCACCGTAATGTCTCCCCAGATGTCAGCTGTCATGCGGGCAGTCTTGTTGTACTACAGCTGTCAAGCGGCGGTTGTATTCCACGATAATGTCAGATTTTTTGCCCGGTTGACAGTGATCAACTCTCTCTGGCTCTGGCCAGCTAAATATGGAGAAGTTGCCTTTCCGACAGGAAGAGGTGGGCTCTTTCCAATACGTCGGTTTGGAAGCTGCTAACTCCGCCTTTACTCAAGAACGATGTGATAAAAACGCATTTATAGCAATGTATTTTCCAAATGTCTTGGCAAATTAATGATTGACAAAATATTGTTAACTATAACGTTATCCAGCGTGTATACTTTCATTGCTGAGAAACAAACGAATGTGAATCATCTGTCTACTCTGATCATCATCAGCTAGAAAACTCCAGAGTTAAAACTGAACTATGGTCGTAACAATAACCTTCCAAACGTCATCGCACTGTGCCTACATGTTGTGTGTGTGTAACTCATCGCACTGTGCCTACATGTTGTGTGTGTGTAACTCATCGCACTGTGCCTACATGTTGTGTGTGTGTAACTCATAAAAAGAAAAACAAGATGATAAAAAACAAATTTATTTTCTTTAAAAAATAACCCTCCCCAACAGAGTGCTCATACTATTACATACACAAAACGGGTTGCTTCAATTTTCTTTCATGTTACCTATTGGGAAGTGCTATAACATGGACTGTTGTTGTGGTCAGTGGTTTCATATTGCTTATTCAGTGAGGCTGGGTGGGATGGACTTCGGTGTCCACGCTTTGCTCCATGATGGTGACTCCATCTTCTTTGCTCCATGATGGTGACTCCATCTTCTCCTTCCCCCTCGCAAGGTGCTTGTGGCTTCAGGAAGTAAAGAACTGCATCTGAAGTAGAGTTTGAACCTTTTGAACCTTTAACACAGACTTAGGGAGTTCAGATGCGGCCCTGCTACTTGTGAGCCAAGATGAGGTTAAATACAAATCACCTTAAATATGAGTATCAGTAAAACCGGGTATACAAAGGCATTTTGATTACCAAGTTCTTAAACATGATTCAAAATTCAAAATCTGCATTTCATCAAATCTCTATAATCGGCCACTCAACTTAAAGGGGCTCTACAAACACCTCAGTGAGCTCTGCCCTTCGGGGCTTGAGGCAAGAGGGAGATTAGATGTCTCCTCAGCGCCCTCCTTAGGAACCACTCTGACACTACACACAATAATACAGAAACTAAACAAAAACGTTTTGAACCGTTACACAATCGAGGCATGACTGACAGGCAGAAGAGCGAAGGGGCTCCTATCTCTAGGGAACTGAAATAAGGTGGCTCAGAATATCCAGTCATTTTAAAATAGTTACATGCATTTCATAAAGCCAGAAAAGTGACCAAAAGTGAAGGCAGGAAATATTAAGTGAGAACCCCTGGAGACCTGTGGGACACGCCCCAATCTGTGTTGCCATGCACACAGCGCACCAATAGGGAGCGCGCACCACAGCCCTGGGGGCGGGGCAGAGGGTGAGGCATGGAGGTGAAGGTGGAGGTGCTATATGGGGTGGGGGGCAAGTGCTCAGCCTGCACGGGGGGGCACAGGGGTGTGCTTGTGTTGGCGCTGTCATCTGAGCAGTGAAGTGTACAGACCTCTGCATGTGTACACAGTAGGAGAAAGAGCTTTGTACAAACTGGGCTGAGGCAATATGTGTGTGTGCGTCATCTCCTCTGACGGTGAGGGAATGTGTAGTGTTGTAGGGCGCTGAATGTGTAGTGTTGTAGGCCGCTGAATGTGTAGTGTTGTAGGGCGCTGAATGTGTAGTGTTGTAGGGCGCTGAATGTGTAGTGTTGTAGGCCGCTGAATGTGTAGTGTTGTAGGGCGCTGAATGTGTAGTGTTGTAGGGCGCTGAATGTGTAGTGTTGTAGGGCGCTGAATGTGTGTAGTGTTGTAGGCCGCTGAATGTGTAGTGTTGTAGGGTGCTGAATGTGTAGTGTTGTAGGGCGCTGACTGAGGCTGCACCTGTCTGACTCCTATAATCAAGAGCTGACCTTGGACTGCTTTCTCTTCTTCTGGCTCACTACGCTCAGAGTTAGCAGTGTGTGTGTGTGTGTGTGTGTGTGAGAGGATCTCCTTATTGTGAAGTAACACAAACTAGGTAGATTAAAAGTGCCTCATAATTTCCTCGAGAGAAACAAATTCAGAAACAAACAGCTTTGTTAAGTGCCCCGTTCCTACTGGCATCAGATTTGGCTGGTTAAAACGCTGGTTTAGGTGCTTGGCTAGAACTGATATACGCTATGCAATGGTCCCTCTATTGGTTTCTATGGTCGCCTACAGGCTAATTCTCTAAGGGACTCCCCAACCTGCACAAACAGTGCAGCAGGACTTGTTCCTGTGTCTAAGACACGCTACACCTCTGCTGACAGAGCCCAGAAAGCTAGCCTTCCTCAGGAACTACTGGCAGGTGAAGGTCCTGTGGCGTCTACATGCTAACGCTAAGTGCTAATGTACCACACACCTTCTTTTCAAGGCCATTTACAAAAATAACTTCATTTGAAGAAAGAAAATAAGAAAGTAACAACATAAGAATGCCGTTCATGACACAAAGATAAGTATGTGTGTGTTTCCACTGGTCTCCCCAGGGGGCCACGCGCGCGGCTCCGGAACACTGGCATCTGTCACTCGGATGGCTAGAGAGGCAGCAATGTGGTGGCAGTCAAAATAGGTTTCCCCCCCAATATCTGTCATTTTTTTTGCGCTTGTTTTTCTCCGCTCCGTATTGCATACATAGGAGTGTAAAAGGTAGCATACACTACAATAATTATAACACCTACTGTTTAAAAAGTACAACTAAAACAGAGCCTTAGTCCTTGTGAAGTAAAAACCGAATGCCGGTGATGGCGGGTGTCATGGAGGCCAGGAGCCAGGACAGTGGCAGGGGCGCCACAGACCTGGGAGTCTGGCAGGGATCTGGGTCACAACTGGGAAGAGGATATCTGTGGTGGGGCCAGGGGTGGAGAGGGGTGTGTCTTAGATTGTGTAAGTGTGTCTTTGAGAGTCAAGGGAGGAGGTGGTGTGGTGTGTGTGTTTGAGCACGGATGAGGTGGAGTGTGAGGAGAAGGTGTTTGTGTGTATAAAGGGAAGAGGTGGTGTTGTGTGTGTATGTATGTGTGTGTATGTGGTGTGTGAGGATGAAGCGTGTGTGTGTGTGTGTGTGAGAGAGTAGGTGGTATATGAGAAGGAGGGGCGTGTGTGTGTGTGTGTGTGTGTGTGCAAAAGAGAGAGACGGAGACAGAGATGTGTGTGTGTTAGGAGGAGGGCTGCTCAGGCGAAGTACATGGTCCTCAGAGTGTCGTGGTGAATCTGCACGGCCTTGGCCAGAGCCTGGGGGTCCCGGCCGTTGCTCTGTCCAGAAACATGGCTGCCCTCGCCGCTACACAGGACACAGAAACACCAGAGTTTAAAGGTCACGGTACGTACACCCCTCCTCACAGAACACACACCAGACCTTATGGAAGGTCAGCAACCGTTTCCACACAGTAAATCCGGGCTCACCTGTCGTGCTCCTTGTCCACCAGGTGGTAGCGGGCACGGAAGGCCACCAGGCGGGCGTAGTAGGCTGGCGCGGGGATGGAGACTGAGCGCGTGCAGCGCACGTAGGTGTGGCACAGCTGGTAGGTGAGGATCTGCAGCTCGTCAGCAGTGAAGCGATTGTCGTCCCAGAGGACGTAGTAGTGAGAGGGGCGACTGGTGCCCTGCGGAGAGATCACAACACCACTAAGAGACTGACCCTCTGCTCTGATGCACTCCTGTGTCTTGGAAAACAACAGGAAGTCATCCATGAGATATCCCAGAAACCCCACAGCACCTGTATCGAGGCCCGTCTCACCTGTATGCCTGCGTGGCTGCACAGGTAGAAGTCAAACTCGAAGGGGTGTGTGATGCTGGTGTCCACTGTGGTCCCTGCAGGGATGTTTCCACTCTTCCCAATCTGGACAGAAGCAGACGGGCAGCAGACGGTCAGTACACGATAGGACGCTAGCTGGGACGCTAGCTGGGACGCTAGCTGGGACGCTAGCTGGGACGCTAGCTGGGACGCTAGCTGGGACGCTAGCTGGGACGCTAGCTGGGTGAGTTGTACCAGACAAACAAGCTGGGACGCTAGCTGGGACGCTAGCTGGGACGCTAGCTGGGACGCTAGCTGGGACGCTAGCTGGGACACTAGCTGGGACACTAGCTGGGACACTAGCTGGGACACTAGCTGGGACACTAGCTGGGACACTAGCTGGGAGAGTTGTACCAGACAAGCTAGCTAGGACACTATCAGGGAGAGTTGTACTGTAATAGAGAAGCTTGTTAGGAAACTAGCTGGGAGGGCTGTAACAGAGTACCTAGCTAGGAAGTAACACAAGCCACACAGCAGAATCCTCTGTGATAACTCACTCTCTCAGACTTGTCGGCGCAGAACAGCCTGGTGTGGTGTCTCTTCTGCACCACGATGTAGGTAATGCCGGGCTGGTAGTCCTTCTCCAGCTTGATGCAGGCATCGCGAATAGCCAGCAGCTCATAGTGGAGGATCTAAACAGAGACAGCACATTTGCCGTGTTCGAATTCGCCCCCCTCGTTCACTCAACTATTTAAGTACTAGTGACTGTAGTACTTATAGTACACTAGTATAGTACTGTTAGATAACAAGAGAGAGCGGGAGAGAGAAAGAGAGAGAGAGCGAGAGAGAGAAAGAGAGAGAGGGGTACCTGCGGTAGCTGGCCCTCCGGAACTCCGTCCCTGTAGAAGATGATCCTGGTGGGTTTGAAGCGGGTCGACTTGTAGAACTGGATCAGCAGCTCTCTCACCATGTAGGAGAGATCCTCGATGATCTCCTGCCTGGGCCTCTGGACCCGAACCGTGGCACAGTACCTGCTGGGGTGGGCATCCATACTGCCTACCACCTGGAGGGAGGGGAGAGGAGGGAGAGGATGAGGGACAGAGAGAGAGAGGTATGAGACCATTAGAGTGCTCCTCTGCATGTATGGTTAATCTCCGACCACTTCACATCAATGTAGCATCAGCGCCCCCAGAGGAGATGAAGAGGGGGTGTGGAAAGCTAGATGTCACCAAAAGCAGATCACATCGCTTTTCTTCTCTTTTCTCCGTCTGACTCAACCGCCTGTCATTATCGCTTGCCAACCACAGCGCAAACCACAGCAAGGCGGGGAGCTGTGGGATGGGATGTTTTGCAGTGACGTCATTTCCTCCTCTCATGAGTCACCACTGAGCCATTCTCTCCACCCTGCCTCTGCCTGCTCCTTTCAACTCCTCTGTGTCTCCACCCCGGCACTGTTAGCCCACCGTGACGCACATCAGCACCGAGCCCGTGGGCGGGGCTACATCAGCACTGAGCCCGTGGGCGGGGCTACATCAGCACTGAGCCCGTGGGCGGGGCTACATCAGCACTGAGCCCGTGGGCGGGGCTACATCAGCACTGAGCCCGTGGGAGGGGCTACATCAGCACTGAGCCCGTGGGCCGGGCCACATCAGCACTGAGCCCGTGGGCGGGGCTACATCAGCACCGAGCCCGTGGGCGGGGCTACATCAGCACTGAGCCCGTGGGCGGGGCTACATCAGCACTGAGCCCGTGGGCGGGGCTACATCAGCACTGAGCCCGTGGGCGGGGCTCAGTGCTGCTCCTGCTGAACGACACACAGCTGAGCCTCCGCCCTGAGAGACTGGCCTGTCTGTCTGTCTGTCTGCCTGTCTTCCTGTCTGTTTGTGTCTGTGTCTGTGTCTGCCTCTGCCTGTCTGTCTGCCTGTCTATCTGCCTGTGTCTGCCTGTGTCTGCCTCTGCCTGTCTGCCTCTGCCTGTCTGCCTGTCTGCTGTCTGTCTGTCTGCCTGACTGCCTGCCTCAGGTCTGGTGTAGGGTTAAGGTGACTGTCTCAGCAGTGATGGGTTAGAGAGAGGCCTACTTACAGCAGTGATGGAGGGTTAGAGAGAGGCCTACTTACAGCAGTGATGGAGGGTTAGAGAGAGGCCTACTTACAGCAGTGATGGAGGGTTAGAGAGAGGCCTACTTACAGCAGTGATGGAGGGTTAGAGAGAGGTCTACTTACAGCAGTGATGGAGGGTTAGAGAGAGGCCTTCTTACAGCAGTGATGGAGGGTTAGAGAGAGGCCTACTTACAGCAGTGATGGAGGGTTAGAGAGAGGCCTACTTACAGCAGTGATGGAGGGTTAGAGAGAGGCCTACTTACAGCAGTGATGGAAGGTTAGAGAGAGGCCTACTTACAGCAGTGATGGAGGGTTAGAGAGGCCTACTTACAGCAGTGATGGAGGGTTAGAGAGAGGCCTACTTACAGCAGTGATGGAGGGTTAGAGAGGCCTACTTACAGCAGTGATGGAGGGTTAGAGAGAGGCCTACTTACAGCAGTGATGGAGGGTTAGAGAGAGGCCTACTTACAGCAGTGGTGGAGGGTTAGAGAGAGGCCTACTTACAGCAGTGATGGAGGGTTAGAGAGAGGCCTACTTACAGCAGTGATGGAGGGTTAGAGAGAGGCCTACTTACAGCAGTGATGGAGGGTTAGAGAGAGGCCTACTTACAGCAGTGATGGAGGGTTAGAGAGAGGCCTACTTACAGCAGTGATGGAGGGTTAGAGAGAGGCCTACTTACAGCAGTGATGGAGGGTTAGAGAGAGGCCTACTTACAGCAGTGATGGAGGGTTAGAGAAAGGCCTACTTACAGCAGTGATGGAAGGTTAGAGAGAGGCCTACTTACAGCAGTGATGGAGGGTTAGAGAGAGGCCTACTTACAGCAGTGATGGAGGGTTAGAGAGAGGCATACTTACAGCAGTGATGGAGGGTTAGAGAGAGGCCTACTTACAGCAGTGATGGAGGGTTAGAGAGGCCTACTTACAGCAGTGATGGAGGGTTAGAGAGAGGCCTACTTACAGCAGTGATGGAGGGTTAGAGAGAGGCCTACTTACAGCAGTGATGGAGGGTTAGAGAGAGGCCTACTTACAGCAGTGATGGAGGGTTAGAGAGAGGCCTACTTACAGCAGTGATGGAGGGCTTCTTCCCGTCCCCGGCAGGAGGGTGGGTGACGTCGGCTCCCAGGAAGATGACAGGCTGCTGGAACACTGCAGATCTGGGGACATAGGGCAGGGGAGAGGGAGAGGAGGGGTCAGTTCACAGACATGAGCCCCAGAATCACAGAGACGCCCTGAGGGCAGACAGGAGGCAGCTACCGTTGGTGAGGCACCAGGATGTTGTTGATGCCCCCCAGCTTGACGTTGATCTTCAGGCAAAGGTTGGAGAGGGTCTGGGGGGAGGTCTTCACCACGTTCTTCACCTGGACACACTGGGTGGCCATGCCCAGGAGAGTGTCTCCCACACGCTTCACCTCCGCTACAAGACCAAACAAGCAGCGTTAGAGGCACCGTAGTCCCAATGCACGACCTGTCTCTGATGAGGACGTGTTGACTGGTACCGTAGACGGGGGTCTTTCCAGGCAGGATGACGATGATGAGCTGCAGGCCAGAGTAGGTGTTCTTCAGGTGTCTGAACATGGGCTCCACGCTGTCGGCCCCCTGGGCGTACTTACAGAAGCAGGGCTGGCCCTGGATGGGCATCCCAGCATCCTTAGAGATCTTACGCAGCTGGTCGGTGAAGTTCCTGGACAGTAGAGACAAGAAACTGATGCTTAGGAAATGTAAGCACCTGTCGGTCTCTCTACCGTGCCTGTCTACCTGCCCGACATGCACCCGTCTCTGGTCAGGACTATGACAATGTCCAAGGAGAGTCAGTTGTATTCCTCCTCCTTCTCTGCATAGCAGCTTTAGTTTCTCTCTCTCTTCGCACTATAAAACTCTGTCCTCCGAGAGACTTTGCAGCAGGTATCATCTACAGGTCTGTTCTACAGGACTGGGACGGGACTTGGAGCCTAGAGCTGCCCATGTCTCTCCTGCTCTTACTTGAGGACCTCCTCCCTGCACTGCTTCTGGGGGGCGAAGCAGGCGATGGCCCACACTTTGATTTCGATGCCGTTGTAGAACTGCTTCCCCCTCATGTCCCACAC
>CAEFZP010000519.1:0-17781 GCA_903064625.1 Mallotus villosus | reverse complement strand
GAGAGAGGAGAGAGGATGAATGCAGGAGGAGGAGACGAGGATGATGCATGAGGAGTAGTAGAGAGGATGAATGCAGTCATGTGGTCAAGTCAGACCCCGGCGAGTGAAGAGAGGAGGCTGACTGAGAGAGGAGGACTAGTAGGAGGAAGAGAAAGAAGAAGAGAGGGCTGGAGAGGAAGCAATAGAAAGGCAGAGGAGGAGGGAGTGGTAGAGCTGTTGGCTAGAGGAGTGGAGGAGTGGGAAACGACGAGGGGATACGGAAAGTTGGCGTAGACGCGAGATGCGTGGTACAGGATGAGCTAGGATGAGAGAGAGATAGTTACTAACTCGAGAGATGAAGAAGAGGAGATGGACTCTCTACTATTTAGCTGATATGCTTCGCTATACTGCTTGTACTCGTCTCTTCTATCTCGCTCTGTAGAGCGCTTCCTGCTTTGATTGACACACCTGCATGTGACGCTCTGACCTCTGCAAGAGATCGGTGGCGAGCCACCACAGAGACTACTGACATATACAGTACCATCACAATACAGTACCGTATATGGTAACGTGTGCGTGTGTGTACGTGTGGTGTACGTCTTGTTGTACTTGTTTTACGTGTGTGGTGTGTGTGTGTGTACGTGTGTGTGTGTGTGTGTGTGTGTGGTGTGTGTGTGTGCGTGTGCCGTGTTTTTTGTACGTGTGTTTAACGTGTGTGTGGTGTTTGGTTTGTTGTGTGTGTGCTTGTGCGTTTGTTGTGAAAACCTGCTGAATCGTTTGCGGTGCCCTCATAATCAAGCGTCACCTGACAGTTTGACTGACAGTTCCTCCTGTCTGTCAGACAGCACTGCCCACGGCTCTTGACACACACCACACCACACACACACACCACACACACACACACACACACACATATCCCCCGCACACACACCAGCTATCAAAACACCACAGTTATGTTAATAGTATATAAAATAGTGTAAAGATACCATTCTGTAGATACAGACCCAATAAAACCTCTCTCTCTCTCTTCCTCTCTCTCTCTCTTCCTCTGTCTTCTGTCTCTTCTCTTCCTCTCTCTCTCTTCCTCTCGTCTCTCTTCCTCTCTCTCTCCTCTCTCTCTCTTCCTCTCTCTCTCTTCCTTCCTTCTTCCTCTCCTCTCTTCCTTCTCTCTCCTCTGTCCTTCCTCTGTCTCTTCCTCTCCTCTCTCTCTTCCCTCTCTCTTCCTCTCTCTCTCATCCCACCTCAGATGTGTTTAAGTCCTCCTAACTTGACACCCAGAGAGAGGCTTTGATCCCGCGTGTGGTTCTTACGACAGAACGGTGTTGAGTAATACGGCTGAGTATGCAAACACACACTACACAAACACGCGCACGCACACACAAACTCTCTCAGACAAGAGAACAGACAGACAGCCTGACACACACACACACACACACACACACACACACACGTTTCACACGACGCTGCATATTTGAGGAGCAGATCCGAGCGTGTGAGAGTTACTCTCTGTTGGGTTATGGTAATGATGGGGAGCTGGTGGGCATGTGATGTGAGCTGACAGGTAGGTGGCACAGTGCCAGGGTCTGTGTTTGGAAGGAGACGGGAGACAGGAGAGACAGAGGGAGGGGGTGGCAGGGTTAGAGAAGTCAGCCTGTCATATGCTGTCTGTCTCCCAGTCTGTCTGTCTCCCAGTCCTGTCTGTCTCTCAGTCTGTCTGTCTGTCTGCCTGCCGCTGTTCTCCCAGTCGTCTCCCAGTCGTCTGTCTGTCGTCTCCCAGTCTGTCTGTCTGTCTGTCTCCCAGTCTGTCTGTCTGCCAGTCTGTCTGTCTCACAGTCTGTCTGTCTGCCAGTCTGTCTGTCTTGTCTGTATCAGACAGGACTCCTCCCTGTTTTGAAGATGAGAGGTTATCATAATTAACAAGGAATCCACATTAGTATTTCATCCTCTTTACAATACGCTCTGCCTCTTTTCATCTTTATCTTCTTTCTTCTTCTCTCTCTCCCCTCCCTCCCCCCTCTCTCTTTCCTCTCTCTCCCCCTCTCTCCCCTCTTTCTCCCTCTCTCTCCCCTCTCTCTCTTATTCCATCAGTGTTTTAGCTGTGGAGCAGGGAGGATTAGTACCCAGCTCAAACCAGGAAGAGACTCAACCTCCCTGGGTTCAGCTGCCACAGCCTGTAAGCTCAAACCCTCCGTGTGTGTGAGTTTGTGTGAGTGTGTGTGTGAGAGAGTTTTGTGTGAGTGTGTGTGAGTGTGTGAGTGTGAGTGTGTGAGAGATGGTGTGTGTTGGTGTGATTGTGAGTGTGAGTGAGTGAGTGTGTGTGACTGCCTTGTTAAGTGTAAGCCATCCACAACTGTGAGTTACATGTTGACGAGAGAAGTGTATCTTGTCATGTCTACTGTCCCCCTCGTCTCCCCTGTCCCCCGTCCCCCTGTCCCCCATCTGTCCCCCTGTCATCCTCCTGTCCCCCCCATCCTCCCTGTCCCCTGTCATCCTCCCTGTCCCCCTGTCCCCCATCCTGGCTGTCCCCCTGTCCCCCATCCTCCTCTGTCCCCCCTGTCTCCCCTGCCCCCCTCCCCTGTCCCCCTTTCCCCCCATCCTCCCTGTCCCCCATGTCCCCCCATCCTCCTGTCCCCCTGTCCCCCCATCCTCCTGTCCCCACCCCCATCCTCCCGTCCCCCATGTCCCCCCCCATCCTCCCGTCCTCACTGTCCCCCAACAGCTTCATCCCTCCATCCTGACCGCCAGAGAAGAGTGTTTTCCCGTCACCGTATCAAGACTGCAGACTCATTAATGCTCCCTCTCTCTCTCTCTCTGTCTCTCTCTCTGTCTCTCTCTCGTCTCTCTCGCTCTTCTCTCTCTCTGTCCTCTCCTCTCTCTCCTCTCCCAACCCTCCCTCCCTCCTTCTCCCCCTCTTCTTTCTCTTTCTCCATCCTCCCTCTTTCACTCCCTCCCATAGCAGGCAAACAGCCTAGAGCAGAGAGATCAGGGCACATACTGGACAGACAATTCAAAGGAGAATAAGGAAGAGAGAGAGAAAGAGCGAGAGAGCGAGATAATGTGTGTGTGTGGTGTGTGTGTCCGTGGGGGGAACAGAAGCTAAGTGCTGCTTTTGCACACAAGCAGAGCGCACTGTGGAGATCTAAAGAAACTGCATTCACTCAGCCTCCAGTGACATGGCGGCTTTGAAAAGCTTACTGTTTATGCGTGTGTGCATGTACGTGTGTATGTGTGTGTGTGTGTGTCTGTCTGGGTGTGTGCACATGTGTGGTGGTGGTAGAGATGAGTCCCTGGTATCTTCATTAGAGGGGGGGCAGCAGGCAAGTGCTTCAAGCCCCAAGAGAGGGGCTCTTCTCTGGGTAGGTCTGTCCAGCTCGTCCCTGCTGGAGCCTGGGGGGGGGTCTGGGAGGGAGTCTGGCTCTGACTGATGACTTGGCTGGGGGGCTGGAGGGGTAGGGCCTGTAATTTCACCAGAGCATGGAGCCACTACACACACACACACGCGCCTCGAGCACAGCTAAAGTTCTGATGTGCTTGTGTGCTGTGTGAGTAAGTGTGTGTGTGTGTGCATATAAGAGACTGTTTGTGTGCGTATATGAAAGTTATTTGTGTGTGTATGGATGTATTTGTGTGTGTGTACAGTTGTGGTTACTGCTGGGGCAGCTAGTGATCTCTCCCCTTGGAGAAGAGCCTGTCAGAAAGATGGATTGTCTGGGACCGGCGCTGGGACTGACCCCCGGTCTCTACTCCTCCATCTTCTCCTCCCCCTCCTCCCCCTCTCTCTCCTCTTCCCCCACTCTTCCCTGCGTTCTCTTTCCCCCTGGGCCGGTATGTCTGTCTCTCTCTCTCTGCCTGTGTCTGTCTCTATCTCACTCTCTCTCCTCTCTGTGTCTGCCTCTCTGTGTGTGTCTGCCTCTCTCTGTCCTGCCTCCCTCTCTGTCTGTCTCTCTCTACCTGCATCTCTCTGTGTCTGCCTCTCTCTGTGTCTGTCTCTCTCTGTGTCTGCCTCTCTCTCTGTCTGCCTCTCTCTGTGTGTCTGCCTCTCTCTCTGTCTGCCTCTCTCTGTGTCTGCCTCTCTCTCCTGTCTGCCTCTCTCGTGTCTGCCTCTCTCTGCCTGTCTCTCTCTGTGTCTGCCTCTCTCTACCTGTCTCTCTCTGGTCTGCCTCTCTCTCCTGTCTCTCTCTGTGTCTGCCTCCTCTCTGTGTCTGCCTCTCTCTCTGTGTCCTGCCTCTCTCTGTGTCCTGCCTCTCTCTCTACCTGTCTCTCTGTGTGTCTGCCTCTCTCTACCTGCCTCCTCTCTGTGTCTGCCTCTCTCTGTGTCTGCCTCTCTCTGTGTCTGCCTCTCTCTACCTGTCCTCTCTCTGCTGTCTGCCTCTCTCTCTGTCTGCCTCTCTCTGTGTCTGCCTCTCTCTGTGTCTGCCTCTCTCTGTGTCTGCCTCTCTCTGTGTCTGCCTCTCTCTGAGCCTGCCTCTCTCTGTGTCTGCCTCTCTCTGTGTCTGCCTCTCTCTGTGTCTGCCTCTCTCTGTGTCTGCCTCTCTCTACCTGCCTCTCTCTACCTGTCTCTCTCTGTGTCTGCCTCTCTCTGTGCTCTGCCTCTCTCTACCTGCCTCTCTCTGTGTCTGCCTCTCTCTGTGTCTGCCTCTCTCTGTGTCTGCCTCTCTCTACCTGCCTCTCTCTGTGTCTGCCTCTCTCTACCTGCCTCTCTCTGTGTCTGCCTCTCTCTCCTGCTCTCTCTCTACCTGCCTCTCTGTGTCTGCCTCTCTCTGTCTGCCTCTCCTACCCTGCCTCTCTCTGTGTCTCTCTCTCGTGTCTGCCTCTCTCTACCTGCCTCCCTCTGTGTCTGCCTCTCTCTCCTGCTCCTCTGTGTCCTGCTCTCTCTCTACCTGCCTCCCTCTGTGTCTGCCTCCTCTACCTGCCTCCCTCTGTGTCTGCCTCTCTCTACTGCCTCTCTCTGTGTCTGCCTCTCTCTACCTGTCCCTCTCTGTCTCTACCTGTCTTTCTGCTGAACCCACATAATCAAGATCGTGGTCTCAGAGCGCCATCTAGTGGCCTTGGAGATAACTGCAAAGCAACGCACCCCCCTCCACCCCCGGACCCCGGGAAGATGAGCTCGTCCCACTTTGGTGACAGGAAACGGGGATCCTTTTAACAATAAACAAATAAACAGCCTGTGGGAGGAGCCTCACCTTCTTCTGCAGCACGTTGACCTTGCGCTCCTTGACCTCCAGCATGTCCTTGAGGTCGTGGATCTCTCCTGACAGCGTTCCCTTCTCCTCAGACAGCTCCTGCAGCTGGCTCGTCTTCTTCCCCAGCTGGGACTCCTTCTCCTCCAGACGCAGACGGAGGGCGTCCACCTGGACACACACACACACCACACACACGCACACACACACCACTCACACCACCCACACCACACCACACACCACACACACACACCACACCACCACCAACCACACACACCAGCACCCACACCACACACACCACACACCACACACACACACACACACACACACACACCACACTCACCACACACACACAGCCACCAGCACACAGCCCACACACCCCCACCAGACGCCACACCACACACACCCATTTATACACCACACACATACCACACACACACACTCTACATAACATTTTATCTTCGCCCAGGTACAATTAAAGATGTCTGGGTAGAGACTCTGTATGTACGCATGAAGTGTGGTGTGTGTTTGGTGTGTTCGGGTTTGTGTGTGTGGTGTGTGTGTGTGGTGTGTGTACCTCCGTCTGCAGGATGGCAGAGCGCTGTTCCTTGGCGGTGGAGGGACTCCTTCAGCACGTCGATGTGCTGCTTGCTGTCGGAGAACTGGTTAGTGAGAGTCTCCAGCTTGGTCCTCAAGCCCAGCAGCTCTGCATCCTTCCTGGAGAGGTCCTGCTTCACCTGGTCAATCTGACACACACACACCACAAGACACACACACACACGACACACACACACACACACCGGCATTAGTACGTGTGTGAGTGGTGTGTGTGTGTGTGGTGTGTGTGAGTGGGTCCGCGGCAGAGTGCACTAGGAAGGCAGAGTGGCCTACACAGTAGAGTGTGTTCTGAGTGTGCTAGCAGTGCGTACGACAGACAGACGAGCATGCTAGTGAGTGTGTAGTGTGTCAGAGCTCAGTGGGAGCACAGATGCATGGAAGCTAGCTCGCTGTCATGGCCGGCCTGTAATGGAAGAGTCAGGTTAGAGAGAGTTAGGAGAGCACAGCAGAGCAGCTAGATCGTGAGTCTGTAAGCCAGGAGGCAGGAACCAGATCACACAGCTCCTGGTACAGCTAACATGCAGAGAGAGAGGGGAGAGAGAGGGTGAGAGAGAGAGAGAGAGAGAGAGAAGACTACTGTGTTTCTATTGAAATTCTACTGTAGCGGAAGACAATCACCTGGAAGAGGCAGAAAGTAAGGAGGGGTGGACAGACAGAGGGAGAGAGAGACAATCAAGGCTTGTAGAAGTAGAAATGATAGCAGATAGAGATAGAGAGAGAGAGCAGAGGATAGAGAGAGAGACAGAGAGAGAGAGAGAGAACAGAGAAGGAGTAGGGACGAAGGCCAGGGTGACTATGTTGGTCTTCTTACTGCAGACACGTCATGCTGCAGGTCAGCCAGTCGCGTGCTCTAGCTCCTCCCCCTGGGTGTGGCTCTGAGATAACTCCTCCTTCAGCTGCTCTACCTGTCAGGAGAGGGGGGTGTTACCACGACAACCACCAATCGGCAGCTGCTGAACACCACACAACCGCACATCGGACATGCTGTGTGGGATGCCGATTGACCAATCAGAAACAGCCTTGCAGAATGGCAACGCCTGACCAATCATTAAGCACTTTAGAAATGAAGTTTAATCTCCAGGTAATAAAGAAAGACATTGATAGTAGAGGATTATTTGTTAATAGACACAGAAACACCACACACACGTGCTGTTGTCTTGGAGAGCTTGAGACAGGTAGAAGAGATCGTGTTAAGTTGAACACATAAACACACAACCTCATTAATAAACAGGGTTTCCCGCAGCACTTTTTCAGTTAAGCAACACTCGCCTGCCGCCTTAACTACCCTACGCATTAGTCAATCGCACAAACTAGCAACTGGTCTGACGGCAAATCCCCACCCTACCACCTTAACTAACCCCACCCTACCACCTTAACTAACACATTCTGCGGGAAACTCTAATAAATCTACATCAGAATCACATTAATAACCCCTAGAATCCATGTGACAATATCAAACCACACACGCTTTTCATTTCACATCCTGAACAAAAATCTGCACAGGACCTTCTCTACAACACCTTTGTGTGTGTGTGCGTGTGTGTGTGTGCGTGTGCGTGTGTGTCAGGCTGCAGGAGTGTGTGTGTGTGTGTTGGTGTGTGTGTGTGTCAGGTGTCTGGCAGCGAGTGTGTGTGTGTGTGTGTGTGGTGTGGTGTCATGGGCTGCAGGAGTGTGTGTTACCTTGTTCTTCATGAACTTGGAGTGTGAGCGGTAGACCTCCATCTGTTTCATCTCCTCCTCCCTCTCCTCCGTGCTCAGGGCTCCGTTAGACTTCAACACCATCACCTCCTCCTCCAGCTCCCTCAGGCCACGCTCCATGGAGCTGATCTTAGAGTCCTTGCACACACACACACAGAGATGTGCATACACACACACACCACAGAGATGTGCATCACACACACACCAGACAGAGATGTGCATCACACACACACACGACATGTGCATCACACAACCCACACACACAACAGAGATGTGCATCACACACACACACGCACACACACACACACGAGATGTGCTCACACACACACACCACACCGACAGCAGATGTGCATCACAGCACACACACAGAGATGTGCATCACACACACACACACAGAGATGTACATCACACACACACACAGATCACCACACACACAGAGATGTGCATCACACACACACACACACACACAAGAGGGATACAGGTAGGAGAACAGGGTTAGAGACACACAACACACTTGGAATATCCTCTCTCTCTCTCTCTCCTCTCTCTCTCTCTCTCTCTCACCTTCATCTCGATGACGGTCTGCAGAGCCTTGGTCTTGGCGGTCTCTGGGGCGGCTTCGTAGCGTCTGTGCAGCTCCTGTGGAGGGTAGACGAGGCGGGGGTCAGGGCCGGACACACAGACCCCCTCCGGGTGGAGGCTAGCCCTCAGCAGCCTGGGGTCCATCCCTCCAGGCCACATCCTCAAGGGAGGACCTGTCCGCAAGCTAACGCTAACCTAGCTAACGCTAACCTAGGATGTCTGGGACGCCTCTACAAAGCTGACAACAGGCTAATAACTTTTCTGCTAAGTCTAAGCTGGTTGATAGTCCGATATCTCAAAGTCAAACTAGTCAGCTGTTACCATCTCTCTCTCTCTCTCTGTGCCTGTGTGACTGACCTCGCTGCGGTGGATAGAGAGGAGGAGAGAAAAAGGGTGGGAGATCTAGGAGGAGAGAGAGAAGAGGAGAGAGAGAGGAGAGAGAGAGAGGAGGAGAGAGAGAGGGTGGGAGATATAGTGAGGAGAGAGAGCAGAGAAGAGCGAGAGAGAGGATGAGAGAGAGAGAGGAACGCCGCTACCTCCAGTACCCTCTTCTCTGTAAGGCAGCATAATGCATCGTGCTTCTCTTCACTAGACCCTATGTACTTGTGTTTACAAGACTAATGTTCCCTTTAGAGGCCGAATACACTCACCACACACACAGCTAGGGGCTGGTACTAATGGGTCTATAGCGCTTGAGTGGGGGAACATCGTACGTAGACGTACACACACACACTTCTCTATATGCGTGCTAGGCAGAGCATGACAGCTGTATACGTGATGGTATTCGTCCAGACAGACAGCAGGATCTTATCTGTGCGGCGTCCCTGCATCACCCCTCTTTCTTTCATCTCCTCTTTTAATGTTTTCATCCTCTCCGGCCTCTTTCAATCCTCTTTCACTCCATCTCTCACCCTCCTCCTCCTCCTCCTCCCTCCTGCCCTCCTCCTCCTCCTCCTCCTCCTCCTCCTCCTCCTTTCTCTCTCCTCGTCCTCTCTCTCTCTCATCGATCTCCTCTCTCTCTTCTCCTCTCTCTTCCGCTCCTGCTCTCTCTCTCCCTCCTCTCTCTCTCCCACACTCTCTCTGTTTGGGTCAGTGGAGATGAGTCATTTGCTGCATAAGATGAAGAGAGGGGCATTGTGGGGTATGTTGTCAGTGGTGGGGGCAGGCCTGGTAGGGGTTGCCATTGGCGACGCAGCTGCAGCTGTGTGTCACATATAGACGTGACCTCTAGGAGCAGTTTCTGGGGTCAGCTGTTGCTCTTGGGAAAGGAAAGGGTTTGTTTGCCCTTGAGCTTAAACATCCTTCCAACACAACGCTGGCCCGCTGGTAACCATCATAGACAGGTTAGGACTGCAGAGAAATCTTCTGTTTTTTAGGTTTTATATCGTGTTCTATAGATCAATTTTAACCTTATTTTATGGCATTTTTTGCATCGTTCGATCTTATATGATTTCGTTTCTCAACAGCTGTCATAACAGCCCTGTACCAAATAACAGCAAGCATCTTTGGTAGCAAACAGCAGTGTATGTTAGAGTGGTCTCTGTGTCTATGACCATGGACACCACTCGAGAACCATGCAGAGGGCTTAAAGCTGTTGGAGGCTGATGCTGTAGTTCATGGTCTGGGCCACTAGTGTCAGCACAGGTCTAGATACAGTCAGAGGGCTGGTCCTGACTCATAGCTGTCTGTGAGACTGCCTGACTAGAATACAGAGAGGGAGGGAGGGATTCCCTGTCCGTCCTGCACAGGTCTCTGTCTGCATACTGATGATGTTGCTGGGCCTTCCACGTCTGGAGGCTCTACACCTACCACAGGGTGTGTGTGAGTGTGTGTGTGTGTGTGTGTGAGTGTGTGTGTGTGTGTGTTATGTGTGTGTGTGTGTGTGTGTGTGTGTGTGTGTGTGTGTGAGAGTGAGAGTGTGTGTGTGTGTGTGTGTGTGTGAGAGTGGTGTGCGTGTGCGTGAGAGTGAGAGTGTGTGCGTGAGTGTGTGCGTGTGCGTGTGTGTGGGTGTGTGTGAGAGTGTGTGTGTGTGTGTGTGTGTGTGTGTGTGTGTGTGTGTGTGTTGTGTGTGTGTGTGTGGTGTGTGTGTGTGTGTGTGTGTGAGTGTGTGTGTGTGTGTGTGTGTGTGTGTGTGTGTGAGTGTGTGTGCGTGTGGTGTTGTGCGTGAGAGTGTGTGCGTGAGAGTGTGAGTGTCTGTGGACTGTGTGTCTGTCGATCCTTGCCTGAACAGCAAATCAAATCAAGTTCCAACATATCAGGGTGGAGTACTTGGAGGTTCTGTGACCCAGCAGAGGAACTGTGAGCGTGGGAGAGGGGAGGAGCCTTCTGCTATCCTAACCTGTTTACAACTGTATCTTCCTCTACCTCCTCCCCATCCTCCCCCACCTCCCTCTTCCTACCAAACCTCTCCACTCCCCCAACCCCCTACCCACCCCCATCACCGATAGCATGTCACGATCAACTCAGCCTGACCTCTCAACCTCCTCTTCCTCTTCTCTCTCTTCTTCCCCCTCTCTCCTCTCCCTCCCTCGCTCCCTCACTCCCTCCCTCACTCCCTCACGTCCCTCACTCCTCCCCGTCCCTCCTCCCTCACTCCCCTCCTCGAGCCCCTCCCGCTCCCTCAGACTCCCTCACGTCACTCCTCCCTCCTCCTCACCTCCCTCCCTCCCTCCCTCCCTCCCTCCCTCCCTCCCTCCCTCCCTCCCTCCCTCCCTCCCTCCCTCCCTCCCTCCCTCACTCCCTCACTCGCGCTCTCTCACTCCCTCCCTCCCTCACTCCCTCCTCCCTCCCGTCCCTCACTCCACTCCCTCCCTCCCTCCCGTCAGGGGCACTCCCTCCCTCCCTCCCTCCCTCCCGTCCCTCACTCGCCCTCCCTCCGTCCCTCCCTCCCTCCCTCCCTCCCTCCCTCCCTCCCTCCCTCCCTCCCTCCCTCGCCTCCCTCCCTCCCTCCCTGGTCCCTCCCTCCTCCCTCCGCTCCCTCCCTCCCATCTCCCTCCTCCCCCACCTCTCTCATGGCATCGTCTCCTTATCCTTCTGCTCCAGCAGGCCCTCCAGGTGGTGCAGGGTCATCTCTGCGTCCGCCAGCCTCCTGGTCCTCTCATGGTCCTCCTCCGTGGCCTTGGCAGACAGGCCTGCAACCACACCACACCTGAGACTGGAGCTATGCGTATCTATATAGATATACCAACTAGATATCTATACCTAGGAATCTACGTCATATAGATATACATCTATATATACAGTACATATACATACTGTACACGTGTGTGGTGTGAGTATATGTGTGTGTAGAGGAGGTGCATGTGTGTGTGTGTGTGTGTGTGTGTGTGTGTGAAGTGGAAGTGTATTTGCCTGTATGTGTGTGTAGTGGAGTTGTGTGTGTGTGTAGTGGAGGTGTGTGTGTGTGTGTATGGTGTGTAGTGGAGGTGTGTGTGTGTGTGTGTGTGTGTGTGTAGTGTACGTGTGTGGTGTGTGTAGTGGAGGTGTGTGTGTATGTGTGTATGTATGTGTAGTGGAGGTGTGTGTGTGTGTGTAGTGGAGGTGTGTGTGTCTGTGTCGTGGAGGTGTGTGTAGTGGCGGTGTGTGTGTGTGTCGTGGCGGTGTGTGTGTGTGTAGTGGAGGTGTGTGTGTGTGTAGTGTCTGTGTGTGTGTGTCTCCATCAGGGGCACCTTTGCTCTGCAGCATCTCCAGCAGCTTCTTGATGGACTCGTCCCTGGCTCCCCAGGGTCTGCTTCTGGGTGTCGATCCTCAGCTCCATCTCCTCCAGGGTCTTCCTCAGCAGGAACAGCTCCTTGGCCTGGCGCTCGTAGTCGCCGTGGAGACGCAGGAAGTTCTCCTCGGTCATCTCGTGGGGGTGGGGCCTGTCGGCGTGGCGACCGGAGGAGGGGCCCAGGTCCTGCTGCAGCAGGTGGTTGAGGTCTCTCTGGATCCTCAGCTCATCCTGCAGGGCCTGGATGGTCAGCTGGAGATGCTGGGGGAGGGGGGAGATAGAGGGGGGAGAGAGAGGAGAACAGGAAGATGTGTCGAGAGGAGCAAAAGAGATAGGGTTGAGAGAGTAGCGAGATGTAGAAAGGAAGAGATGGGATAGGAGGTGGGGAGAAAGGGGCAGGAGTTATTCACTTCCTGTCAACCCCACTGATTAAGACTGAATATAGTGCACCGGATCTCACCCACTGTGTGTGTGAGTGTGTGTGAGTGTGTATCTATGTGTGAGTGTGTGTGAGTGTGTGTGTCTAGGTGGTGTGTGTGTGTGTGTGTGCATCTATGTGTGTGTGTGTGTGTGTGTGTGTGTGTGTGTGTGTGTGTGTGTGTCTAGGTGGTGTGTGTGTGTGTGTGTGTGTGTATGTGTGTGGTGTGTGTGTATCTATGTGTGTGTATGTTGTGTGTGTGTGTGTGTATCTATGTGTGTGTGTGTGTGTGTGTGTGTGTGTGTGTGTGTCTAGGTGGTGTGCTGACACCCAGCGTGTCTGCTCCATCTGTTCCGGTAGTTCTGAGACGGCTCCTGTGAATAATCCTCTCCACAGTGGAAACCGTCCAGGAAGACCGAGACAGACAGACAGACAGACAGACAGGCAGACAGACAGGTAGACAGGTAGACAGACAGGCAGACAGACAGACAGACAGACAGACAGACAGACAGACAGACAGACAGGCAGACAGACAGTAGACAGGTAGACAGGTAGACAGCACTGTAACAGCACAGTGCTGTAACAGCTCTGTAACACTGCTTTACTTGAATGCAGCCCTCTCTGGCCACAGGCTCAATAGAGCTGTTCTCTGTTCTACAGCAGGACCCGACCACAGCCTGGTACTAGAACTGGAACAAGCTCTCTCTCTTTCTTTCTTCTTTCTTTCTTCTTTCTCTCTCCTTCTCTCAACCAGCAATCATTTCACAAGTAACCAGGTTGCCAGGCAACCTTCAGAAGCCATCTGCAAATGCCCAGCATGGAAAGATACACACTTACAAACCCACACACCCTTACACACACACACACACACACACACACACACTAACACCATTACACACACACACACTCATGCTCACACAGGGCTGCAATAGTGTCTGAAGGGTAGGCGAGGGTGGCATGATCATCCCTCTATCACCCTCTCATACTGGCCCAGGAGGGAGGACCAGAACAGGAGAGGAGGTGAGAGGAGAGAAAACAATCCTTGAGACTGACACGACAGGGTTTTTAAAACTATTAATAGCAGTGTATGTGTGTGTGTGTGTGTGTGTGTGTGTGTCTTTGTGTGTGTGTGTGAGACCTACTAATAAACGTGCCAGACATCTTCTCTTAGACATGCTGAGTCAGACTGAAGGCTTCCGCTGGATATCCTTACCCCCACCTACTTCTTCATATCTTCATCTCTACCTCTTTTCTCTCCCTTCAATCTCTACCTCTTTTCTCTGCCTTCAATCTCCACCTCTTTTATCTCCATTCAATCTCTACCTCCTTTCTCTCCCTTCAATCTCTACCTCTTCTCTCCCTTCAATCTCTACCTCGTTTCTCTCCCTTCAATCTCTACCTCGTTTCTCTCCCTTCAATCTCTACCTCGTTTCTCTCCCTTCAATCTCTCCCTCTTTTCTCTCCCTTCAATCTCTACCTCGTTTCTCTCCCTTCAATCTCTACCTCGTTTCTCTCCCTTCAATCTCTCCCTCTTTCCCCTCCCGTCATCTCTGTTTCCCCTTCCTGCATGCTCTGCCTCTTCTGTCCCTCTGATCCCACAGGGAGGTTGTCCTGACCTCTTCCCCCAGAGAGGCTGCATGTCCCTGGGGTTGGGCTGCTACTCTACCCCCAGGATGCGAGGCCTACTGGGGGTCTGTGTCCCCTGTGTCCTCAGCTGGGCTCAACAGAGCAACAACAAAGATTCACACTTGGTAGGGAACAGAATCGGGGGGGTAGAGAGAGAATGACATGTTTACAGTACTTAAATCTAGGCTAAACTAATATCTGATTCGTATCTGGTCTGTGTGTGTATCTGGTGTGTGAGTGTGCGTATCTAGTTTGTGTGTGTGTATCTGGTGTGTGTGTGAGTGTGTGTGTATCTAGTTTGTGTGTGTGTGTGTATCTGGTGTGTGGTGTGTGTTTGCCAGCTAACGTCACAGCGCTGTTCTCAGGCTAGCGGCATTACGTCACCAGCCCCTCCTCCTAGACAGGTGACGATCAACACCTCTGTAAATACACACACCACACACACACACAGACACACACACACACACAGACACACACACCACACTTCCTCTGGATCCATCCGTCCTGGCTACTGAGCCAATCACTTCTCACCCTGAATTGACTTTCATGACTAGCAGCGCCACAACTCAAGGAAAAAGACCCATAAAAGGAAAGAGAAGAGAAGAGAGAGAGAGAGAGAGAGAGAGAGAGAGAGAGAGAGATGAGAGCGAGAGAGAGAGAGATAGAGCAGAGAGATGGTGGGAAGAGGAAGAGAGGGAGGGGACAAAAGAGAATAGAAAAAAGCAGTAAAGATCCTATCGCTCCCCATGCAGCCAACATTAATCAGCTTCAGAGAGATGAGAGGAGAGACAGAGAAGGAGAAGACAAAGAGGTATAGAGGGGGAGGAGTGGACGGAGAGAGAGAGAGAGAGAGAGAGAGAGAGAGAGAGATAGAGAGAGGGGTTGTTGGGATACGCAGGTGCAGAATAGAGAGATGAGATGCCTTGCAGAGATATAGAGGAAACAGACAGACAGACAGACAGACAGACAGACAGACAGACAGACAGACAGACAGACAGACAAACAGACAGACAGACAGACAGACAGACAGACAGACAGACAGACAGACAGACAGACAGACAGACAGAGAGCTGAGTACAGGCAGCATGGAGCTGACCATGGAAGGAGGATGGTCAGTGGTACCATGGTCTGGTACCACTAGGAGTGACATGTCGGCCCTGTTAGAGCCAAAATGGCTGACAGTTGCAGGCAGGCAGAGGGCAGGCAGGCAGGCACAGGAGCAACTGGAGCACAGAGGGCTCTGACAGTTGAAGGGGAGGAAGCGTCTCTGCTGCCTCAGCTCAGTGATTTGGTAAAACTGAGGGTGACCCACGGGACTATATCTCTCTCTCTCTCTTCTACCAACCCTAACGCAACCTCTTTTCCCTTCCTCCTCCCTCTGTCCATCACTCCCTCTCTCTCTCCCTCCCTCCCTCCGTCCTCCTGTGAGACAGCTCAGAGCCCTCTGCCCTCAGCGGCAGACGGCTGAGTGCTGAGACAACAGAAGTAGCAGAGCAGGACAGGAAAACAAACAGGGTCTGGCTGCAGCTGGGCCCAGAGAACACCAGAGCACACTGAGAGGTTGAGGCTGGGGGGCTGGGGCTGAGAGGCTGGGGCTGGGGGGCTGGGGCTGAGACTGAGACTGAGAGGCTGAGGCTGGGGGGCTGGGGCTAAGAGGCTGGGCTGAAAAGCTAAGGGGCTGGGATGAGAGACTGGTGCTGGAGGACACTTTAATAACATGGTTTAGGAACTAGAGTTTGAATAAAGAACTAATACCTCTCTCTATCTGTCTTTTTTATCTCTCACTTCTTAATGGTTCTTTCCCTGCATATTACCTTGTGCCTCCTGTCCATAAGCCCCTTCTAGCTCTCCTCCATCTCTCCTCTCTATCCGCCATCTCTCCTCCACCTCCTCCATCTCTCCTCCACCTCCTCCATCCCTCCATCTCTCCTCTACCTCTTTCATCCCATCATCTATCCTCTACCTCCTCCATCTCTCCGTCTCTCCTCCACCTCCATCCCTCCATCTCTCCATCTCTCCTCTACCTCCTTCATCCTTCCATCTCTCCTCTTTATCCCTCCATCTCTCCTCTACCTCCTCCATCTCTCCGTCTCTCCTCCACCTCCATCCCTCCATCTCTCCATCTCTCCTCTACCTCCTTCATCCTTCCATCTCTCCTCTTTATCCCTCCATCTCTCCTCTCTATCCCTCCATCTCTCCTCTACCTCCTCCATCTCTCTATCTCTCCTCCACCTCTTCTTCTGCCCGCTGAGCTGAGTCGTGACTCTGACTGTTGGACTGTAGAGCTCCCCCGGTGGCCTGCTGTTTCTCTGGAGTTGCTGTGTCACACACACACAGTCACACACACACACGCTCACACACACATGCTCACACACACACACGCACACACACACGCTCACACACACACTCACACACACACCAGAGCAGGCACAAACACACCAGAGCAGGCACAAACAAGCAAACACATCATCCTCAGGGTGCCTTGTGATGACATTTCTCTTCTGTTAATGGGAGGAGATAACCTACATTACCATGACCTACATTACCATGACCTTTCAGTACACTTTGCCATTATTTACTGCATGGACACAGTTTACTGTCTATCTGATTTAAAACAGACTGTGTTAATCCCTGGCCCATCCTGTGTCTGTGAGCGTGGCAGACTCGCCAGATTATAATCTGAGTGGTGGGGTCACTTGAAGTGGCCAGTTCACAAATTCAGTAAAAGAGATATTCTGCCGGGATTATAACCACCTGCTAATCTGACCAACAGACACTATTTAGCAGGCATGGGATTATCTGCTCCCCCCTGGCCCCCTGCCCTACACACTGCCCCGTCAACATACTGCGGTCAAAACAAACTACCATCAACCTCCCACAGTCGAAACAAACAGACCGTCTGAATCGGACTGCAGTCTCTTACGTTAGAGACACAAAAGCCTGTTTACATCTATCTACACACACACATCACATGTACAAACACACACACACACACATACGTCACATGTCCAAACACACACACACGTCACATGTACACACACACACACATACGTCACATGTCCAAACACACACATACGTCACATGTCCAAAGTAACACACACACACACACACACACATACGTCACATGTCCAAACACACGCTGCAGTGCACGGGCGGCTGCCAGGACATCCCCCACACATGGAATGCGTGGAGGAGAAATGCCAGGCCACAGAGGAGAGGCAGAACGAGAAGAGAAGGAGTGGAGAGAATAAAGACAACATTCTCAGAAAAGGAGGAGAGGCGGAGAATCCACGTGAAATTTCAGCTGAGGCTGGATAACCAGCGAGGAGAGGAGGAGAGGAGAGGAGGAGAGGAGGAGAGGAGGACAGGGGAGGAGAGGAGAGGAGAGGAGAGGAGAGGAGAGGATAGGAGAGCAGAGGAGGAGAGGAGGAGAGGAGGAGAAGAGGAGAGGAGGCTAAATTAACCGTGTAGGGGGAGTGTGGGATTACAAGGTCTGTTTCCTGCTAAGTAGCTGCTGGGTCATTTTTAGCACGTGTGACCTTTCACCTCTGTAGAACTTCCTCATTCCACACAGTCCTGGAGCGCTGTGACACTAGGCACTGCTGTGACCACACACACACAGTCTCTATCTCCAACAACTATGAATAATTCATAAACACAGCATTAATTAAGTGTGTGTCGGTGTGTGTGTGTACCAAGGAACAGCTTGACACACTGTCTCAGGTAACACACACGAAGAGGAGAGGAAGAGAGGGAAGGTTTCATAAATAAGTAGTTACATTAACATCAATCCTGTTTCTCCCCCAGGGTCATCTGGTCTGTCGTTCATTATGAACCAACCCCATCATCCCCCTCTGCCATCCTCCCTCCCTCCCCTGTAGGTGTGTGTGTGTGTGTGTGTGGTGTGTGGTGTGTGTGTGTGTGGTGTGTGTGTGTGTGTGTGTGTGTGTGTGTGTGTGTGTGTGTGTGTG